>JAKCPI010020236.1:0-14773 GCA_023213315.1 Euborellia annulipes | reverse complement strand
AAAAAAAGATAATTAGTAGGCTTTTAATGATAAATAAAACAGATACAATGGCTCAATAAAGATTTTTTATTTCTATGTAGATCTATCTATATATGGAAGCTGTTATGCATTAGTGTGTCAAGCGCCAAAAAATTAAAAATTGAGTTAAGCACGGAATATTGTTTCAAATGCTATAATTAGTAATAACTTTTTTATGAAATATGTCCTAAAAAATTTATTTTCAATGTTACTTACACAATTGACAAAAAAATGATATATAATCTAATCAAAACAAAAACTTTATAGTTAATTTTCTCAAATCTCAGTAGCTAGTGCTTGACACACTAATGCGTAACTGGGTCCATATAGGGACCTACAGTATATTCTGCTTAAGGATCTAACATGTTACATAATTTGATTGAATCAATAAAGTTATTATAAATAGCCTTATTTAAACGTAGTTGTTTTTTTTTATAGACTTCCCCAATTAAACATACCCAAAGGATTTGAAATAAATTACAAAAAAGATGATTATAAAAGAATGAAATTAAATTAAAAACACTAGGTTATCCATTTTTTACTGATGCACTTTTTTTAGTTTTTTCTATTTTCTCAAAATTCGCTCCAACGATTTTGATTAAAATTCGTAAATCAATTATTTTTTAGATGCTCTTTAAAATGTATATTCTCATTTTGTCAGTGAAATCTTGTGAAAACCAATTTATTACTCTTGTACTTTTTTTTTTTTTTTTTTATTGGCGGCGGCGGGCGCCCACCCCCCCCCCTATTTTATTTAAATATATTCTCTTGTACTTCATAGGAAAGATAGAAGAAATGGTTGCCATGTCAACAAAATATAAATATTCTCCCATGTTTATAAATTTTACATCTTGAATTCAAATGTACTCTAGTTTCTCGTGCATGGGTTTGCTTCTCACCAAATATTTTTTTTCAAATGAATTGACTACCAACAAATTGAAATAAATTAGTGATGATGTCCGAAAAAACTTTAAATTAAATAAAAAAATTAAAATCAAGATAAAGACGTTTCTAAATGATGCTACTAGCGATATTTGTTTTCTGAAGAAAGTGACGTTTAGTCATCGAAACGTCAACATAAAAATATCTCATTTAATAGTATATTAAAATTTTCCCATTAAACCCTCTTGAAATTTTATAATCTGCCAAATTTTTGTTTATTTAAATCTAAAGTAAAATTTTTCAAAAATAAATAAATAAATATAGTCTATATGACTCAATTGATTACCAAATACTTGATAACTAGTCTCGTGAATAAATATTATTAAATCGTTTAGATATTTATAGTAAAACCTCAGATTCGATAGTAACTTAAAAAAAGACATTATTATTATTATTAATATAACAATTCTTCATTAAGAAAATTCCAAGAAATTCCGGTTATTACAAAAAATTATAATTAAAAATAACTCGTGAAGAAGACCGAAATGTCAAAAAAAAAATATTAATACATTTTCTACCTTCTATTATGTAATAAATAAGTTATAGACTAATCCTTTCTCCAAATCACGGGTAAATCTCACCTTTCATATTTATTTATTTATTTATTTATTTATTTACAAAGATTTTCCCTTGTTGTTTGGAGATATTTACCAATTTTTCTTTCCACATCTATAAAAAATTTATTTTTTATATCAACATTGATCTCCAATTTTTTAACTCTTCTAGGATGATCATCACATTTAGAAAATTTCATATTTATTAAAATAAAATCAAAAAAAAAAAAAAAAAAGTTTAAATTAATTTGTACATTTTTTTTTTTCGTTCTAGTTTAATTATTAATTCACCCTTTTATTTTTTTGTTAACGGTTTTTTTTTTTTTTTTTTGGTAGGCTAAATCGGATTAAAAAAAAAAAGGATTAAAAAACAAAATAAAAAGTAAGCAAGAGAGACTCACCCTCGTTGTGTTGGCGTTCGATCACGTTGTCGTCGATTCTTGAACCAATTGCTGACCTGTGTCAGTGTCAATTTGGTCTCCTTGGCGAGACGTCTTTTTTCGTCCGGTGTTGGATATCTATTCCTCTGATAGCACTCTTTGAGCGCCGTTCTTGACGTTTCTTTAAAACAATAAACAGTCTCTTCGCCGTCCCAAATGGTCATTGGTAGAGGATATTTTTTCCGTAAGCGGTATTTATCCACAGCGCCTAACAGACGACCACGGACTTTTTCCGCTTCACGATAATGCGCGGTATACCACATCTGTTGGAGTTCCGAATGCGACCGGGTTTCGAACACGTGACTCTCTAAAATAGCATAGAGTTCATGATACGCGCCTTGATGAAAGGCAACTGTCGCACGTGCTTTAAGTACCGCCTCATTACCGCGCAATAATTCGTTCGGTGGTAATGACCAAAGAAATTGTGCTAAACGTTCCATATCACCTGCCTGTTGTAGCGCCTCTAACATACAAGCCACTTGGTCAGCTGAAAACGCGACCGGCTTTTTGTCGATTGTTGCCGCAATGAGACCGCTCGATGACGTCACACTACTACCACCACCACCACCACCACCGGGACGGACGGTTGTGGTGCCACCGCAGAAACCACTCACCGAATGCAATTCCTGTGCCGAATTGTTATTGTTGTTGTTGTTGTTAAGACCCAAAGAAGACGATTCACTGCTGGGTGACGAGCACATTGGCTCAGCGGCAGCAACAGTGAAGCTGTCTGAACTCAGCTCCATGTTCGCTCTCGCTCTCTGAATCCAAATGTGTGTGCCATGGAGCAGAAGAGACAGAGAGAGAGAGAGAGAGAGTATAACACTCTCCCTTCAGAGGGAGTGGGGAGATCTCGCTTCTGATTGGTCAATGGGCGGAGCCTAAAGCGCCATTGCTTGTGCCTTTTATACTACACATACACCCTCACTTGCTTTTGCTTTTAAGAGACTCTCAAGACAATCGTTCAACCCTTTTTTTTTTAATTAACATTTTTTTGATCTGATGAAAGATATAAATAATCAAACAGAAACGTTGCTCTATAAAAATTAGGTACAATTAGAATCGTTCTAAATTGTGATCTCATTTATATATAGGTTTGTTTTAGATAAAATTAGAAAGATATTTTTTTTTTTTTGTCCATGAAAAATTCAATGGACTATTTTTTGTATTTTATTTTTCTTCCATATATTTAGTCAAATGGTTTTAACAAATTGATATACCAAATTTTTTAAATTAAATTTTAAGAAGATATTTTATAGTAAGGTAGTAAGGAAGAAAGAAAAGAGCGATTAGCAGCTAAGTTTATTTCGTTTATTAATCGCTTCAAGCCGACGTTTCGGTCAGATATACGACCATCATCAGGGCTGAAGCGTGTCAACAAAATTCGTCAAAATGTCGAATGGCACAATTGTGTAAAATATTTTTTGCCATTTTATAAGGACCAATAGGCTATGCGAGTCAAGGTTAGATTGGCAAAAAATATTTTACACAATTGTGCCATTCGACATTTTGACGAATTTTGTTGACTCGCTTCAGCCCTGATGATCGTCGTATATCTGACCGAAAGGTCAGCTTGAAGCGATTAATAAACGAAATAAACTTAGCTGCTAATCGCTCTTTTCTTTCTTCCTTACTACAAGATCTACTGAAGATAAGATATTTTATTTTGCAAAAAATAACTAACAAGAAATTTTTAGATTTGTGAAGATTTAATACTGGGATATTCATTCAACCTTAGAGCTTTGATAGGAAAAAATTTTATAGATAAAATTGAAAAGGGTGATTCTCTTTTAAAAAAACTCAAATATGATTGAAATATATCTTAAAAAAAAACTTGAGTATTTAGTTAAATTTTACCGACCTATTTCCCCCTTATCCATATGAAGAAATAAAATTTTAGGATCGTACGTAACTTTCACTGTAAAAATATTAATGAGTCGCAAACGTGGAAGAATAGGAAGAAGAAGAATTAATGAAATTTTTTTTTCAAATAATTTTATTACTCCATTAACCCAATGGGAGACTGACATATGACTTACCAAGAAGGGGAAAAATAGGAAGATTGATAAAAAAAGGAACAGAGAAGTTCCGTATGCCAACCACATGAACACCTGAATAAAAGGGTTATAAATTTATATACTATAAATATTATCTACAATAAAAATTTCAAAATTTTTTTTAATTCATCATTTTTTTTTTTTAAGATTTTCATACTTTTTTAAAATAAAGAATTTTACGATAAGTATTTAACACAAGTAGGCCTATTTGTTTTATCACAAAAAGTACAATGATTTATGAAAGTCCAGACAGCAACTGGTATCCACATGGGTTAAATAAATAAATAAATATTTATCTGACTGACTAGGTTCCGAACCACTCTCATTGGTTTTTTTTTAAGTTATCAGTCACTAAAGTAATAGTTGATTTTTGGGGAAACAAAAAATTATGAGATTCAATAATAATAATGGCGCAGTCCTGATTATTTAAATTCCTTTTTCAAAGAAAGAGGTATGGTGAGGACACATAAAAACCAGGATATAATATATTTACCAATTTTATCGTGGTTTTTATGTGTACTCACCATACCTCTTTCTTTGAAAAAGGAATTATGAGATTCGTTATTCACTTATGTAAAATAGCCAGCAGATACCTCGATCTATAGCAGTGATACCCAAAGTGGGTGCGGGGGGGGGGGGCGGTGTTGGCCAATAATACATACCCCTTCTGTTTAATTGTTATTAAAATTAAAAACAAAAAATAATAATTTCCAGGGGAGCTGAGTAATATTTTTTCTGGAAAAGGGGCGGCAGGCCAAATAATTTTAGAAACCACTAATCTATAGCAATAATAGATGCAATTTATTGTCCTTTGGAGCTGTTTACAGTACATATTTTTAGAGGCTTGTATTTTTTTCAAAAATATTTAAAATCACGGATGTTGAAATCGGTATAACTCAATCCTGATGCGATCAACGATGTATAAAAATAATTAAAAAATTTCGGATAATAAAAAAAAATTGTTTGAAAATTTTTTTGATTAAATTCGTAAAATAAAAACATGACGATTATCAAACGACCGAGAATTAAATCGTATCAAGATTATTAAAAATAGTAATTACGAAATTTTTTTATACTTGTAAAATTCGATTTTTTTTTTGATTTTTTAAAATTTATTTAAGCATCTGAGGCCATTTAGACCCTGTCCCTAATTATTTCAATTGATTGGTATCCAATTCAATTGAAATAAATTTTTCGCCTAAACTGATCGATCTTTCCACCCTTTTACTTTGTTCATGCCAACGCACACCGATTGAGCAAAACGCTCAATAGCAAAACATTTTGGTCAATGATGTCGAATCATGTCCAAATGTGTTTTGTCACTTCGGTGTCGTTGACCCATAAAAAGCATTGAAAAAACAGTTTTAGGCACGATTAGTCAAAAACGTTTTTGCTCAATTGGTGTGCGTTCAGCCACAAGCTAGTCTTTTACCTTTGAGCCTAAAATTCGAAAATAAAAAATTGAAATTACAGTCTTTCTCTTGTAACTATATTTTTTATTTTTGTCACCAATATTTAGAGCTCTTATTGACTTGTTATAAGCTCAATTTTAATTAAAACTGTTTATCACATAAATATTTTTTCGGCATTAGCCATTTGGCCCTTCCTTGATCACACTATAATACACTTATAAAATTGCTCAGGCAAATATTTAATTTAGATTTTATTTTTTTATAATTATGCACTTTTTTCAAAAAATTATTTCCGATACATGTGATCCAGGAATTTATTTATATCACTTGTTACCAATTTATCGCACCTGTCTTGAAAATTATTATATTAATTTTTATTGACATTTTTATTTTTCAACGTTTTTTATTTTTGGAAACAAATTTTGGATGCTTACCCAACATTTGTCTAAATATTATGAATGAATTTATATTTTAGTTACATATCTATTAACCAAAAGATACGTTAAAGGATTAAAAAAATAACCGTTTTTTAAATAAAGGATTAAAATATTTAGAAATTTTTCTATCGATATGAATTATTTGAAATTAATTTTTTTTTAAATAAATCCTATCGCCACTATTAAACTATCACGTCAAAAAATATAGCGTATTTTTTTAAGGT
The DNA here is from genome assembly GCA_023213315.1 of Euborellia annulipes. Taxonomy (NCBI): domain Eukaryota; kingdom Metazoa; phylum Arthropoda; class Insecta; order Dermaptera; family Anisolabididae; genus Euborellia; species Euborellia annulipes. The sequence continues at coordinate 8,689 of JAKCPI010020236.1, read as the reverse complement.
CTTTAATTTTAAATGAAATTTAAATTTTATTAAATTAAATTAACTCTTGAACTTTTGAATTTTAATTTAGAATAAGTTTTACTTATTATTGTTAATATTTAATCTTTATAAAATTAATCTGATCTGACTATGACCTGATATTTTTAATTTTACCTGCCCAAATGTTTATATCCGCATAGGATTTTCCGAGGCCAAGGAATTAAGTAGAAAACAAAATTTAGTCTATACGTTCACAGACAGGTATGATTCTAAAAAAAATTAAAAATCGATATAATTTTCTTAAAAAAGAATTTTTATTCATTTATTAGAAAAAATTCAAGAATTTCAAACCCCAATAAAATAACTACTCAAAAATTACCATTAAAACAAGAAGACTTATCTCAGTGTTCGGGTCCAGAATTAATTGAAAATCTCCATTTTTTTTTTCTATTTCCGTCTATATAGACGGGAGACTCAGTAAGCAAGCAACATTTTTTTTTTTCATTAGCCTAATATTGATACAATCCAATTGTTAATACAGAAGAACACGTATTGTTAAAAAGTAATTGTCCTGAAGAAGGAAATAATTTTTATTTGTCTTTACCTTGACTGTTTTCAAATTTTTTACTTAAGTATGGAAGGCGTTAAGTTTGTTTAAATTGTCTATATAGGTGAAAGGGTTTATTTATTTTCACAAAAAAATAAATATTTTTTTTTTATATATAAATTTTATTTTTATTAATTTTATTTGGTTTTAAATTACTAAATCAAAGTTAGAAATTTTTAAAGAAATATTTTTTTTTTTACTACTTTTCTTTCTTTTTTTTTTTTTGAATATCAAATGACAATTACGTCGTTGTCGTCATTTCCATGACCTGGGTTAAATACGTAGATTGCCTTGAGTGAATGTAAACAGCTCTATTAGCTCTTGTCTCTCAACGGGGGTGGAGAGCTTAAAAAAAAAAAATAAATAAACCGACAAACCTTGCATTCGGTCAAGGCGAAAAGCCACCCCCGCGATTTTTATCTTTAAAGAGAAACAGAAAAAAAAATTCTTATTAATAAATTAAATTTCATCAAAATTAACTTAATGAAGTCATGCAAAAAACAAATAGGGGTGACAAGAAGATTTTCCTATTCGATATATTAATTGGACCATGTTATGCATGAAGGAACCAAGTGCCATTATGATCGAAATTGTGATAATACCGCGATCTTGTAGGGAAAAGGAAGATCGACTTTTTTATTTAATTCGCAACATTATTAGGTTAGGTACTCTGTTTGTATAAAACAAGAAAAAAAGTCATTGCCATTGGGTTTGTTTACAAATGTGCAAATGAAATGACCTCTATCTCAGATTTAGGTTAATGGCGCTTGGTTCCTTCTTGCTTAACATATCGGCTAAAAATAAAGATAAAAAATTTTTCAAAATAAAAAATAGAACGATTTAATATTATTATATTATAAATCTTCCCTGGTCCCTGAGCTTAAACCCTAATTTGCTAATTAAATTAATTTTAACGAAAATTTTGGAGATATGTGAAAGAGATATTCTAAACCAGTGGTTCCCAACCTGGGGGCGATCGCCCCCAAGTGGGCGATTTGGGATATCAGGGGGGCGATAAATAAGCGGGGGAGTTGGGGGGCGATGAGTATTCATAAGGGGAAAAATTATTAGAGTTAACTAAATTTTTTTTTTTTTTAAAAACATTCACACTTTTTCTCATTCACACACACTTCACACATCTTTTCCAACTGAGGCCATTTAAGACTTTTAGATAATCATATGTTAATATATCATTGTGGGGTCCAGCATTTTATTTAAGCTTGTATCCAAATCCTTAAATAAAATTATCACTCCTGGCACCACTTCTATAAAACTACCACCCACCCCTTCAATTTAAAATAATAAATTAATAAATCAAAGAGAAAAATCTCCTATTTACAGGATGGTGGCAGGAAAGAAGAGGAAAAAATATTGACATAAAAATAAAATAGTCTGAAGATAATTCTAATCTAGAATTGAAACGTCCCAATCTAGAATTGATTAATAATTTTTGTCATTTTTGTTTTCATTAAATAAAGATTGACCGAAAAAAGATCCATTTTTGTTATTTTCTTCATAAAAATAAAATGATTATTAGATTTTTAAAAGGTTACGCCAGGAAAGAAATCAGACAAAAATTTAATCAATCTTTATCTAATTTTACTAACTACCAATTGTCCTGAGGAAGGATGCGATTTGCGGCCGAAACGTCGACAATCGAAATTAAAAATTAGATAAAGATTGATTAAATTTTTGTCTGATTTCTTTCCTGGCTTCCATCCTACTCATATTTGAAAATTTCAACGTTTCAGTCACTATTTCTGCAGGTGTTGTATTTTTTCACTTTGAAAAGAAAACGTTATCTGAGGAACTTGAGTGATTCACTTTGAAATAAAGTACTTTTTTGTTAAAAATTTTAAATCATGCAATGAAAATGAAAAAGGGGGGGGGGGCGATAGGTGATAGACAACCTCCAGAAAGGGGCGATGGGCCAAAAAAGGTTGGGAACCACTGTTCTAAACAAATCTAAAGAGTTGAATATTTTTCGAGATCTATATATTTGAATAAGATATTAATATTCAAAATTCCTCGATTCGGACTTTAACTAAGTCATAGATATATTTAACCAGTTAGTAAAATGCTCGGTTAACTTGCAAATAAGTGGGACCTGTGGCCTGGTGCAATGAACAGCACACCGAAAATCCCCGCAAAGGCTGGAGTTCCTGGGTTCGATCCCGGGGGCCATGGGACGTTTGGCCTCACTAACAAAAAAACATACAAAATAAATCTAAATAGAAATATTAATTTAACTAGATGTTAGATTTATAGCAAACTTTTGACCCACCATCAATATAAATCTCACATTTAGTTAAATTAAAATTACCAGTAGGCCTATATGATCTAATTAATAATTAATAAATATTAATAATTATGCGAAAAAGTAAGGTTATTATTTTGATAGCTTTGAAATAAAAGCAACATGTTAACGTCACTGCTAAAACTTCGTTTAGAGAATAGCATTTTTTAACGCTGATTGTTTCATCATTACTTTTAAACACCCATTTGTTTATTTTAAATTTTAAAGTCTGTTTTTAGAGAATAGACCTACCTGATTGAGCGCTTTATTTTCATTTATTTTTCACTATAAATATTGATCACATTCCTACAAAAAATTTTTTTTAAGATTAATTAAAAATTTAATTGCAAAGATTAAAAATTTACTCACTTATTACACCCAGAGTGAGAAGCCAAAACGTTTAACATGTATTAAATCTTTAATATTAATATTTAAAGATGGCTCGAAAAGCAATGCACTGACAAATTAAAAAAAATTTTGAGCGACCTTTAAAAATTAATATTTTAAATATCTAACAAAGCTGTGAGTGTTATTTACTGGTGAGGCCAAACATCCCATAGCCCCCGGGAATCGAACCCAGGATCTCCAGCCTTTCCGGGGCATAGGCGTGCTGTCCATTGCACCAGGCCACTGGACCCTCGACCTGCACCAATAAAACTCACTTCTCCTTATATGCAGTTAGTCGTGCAAGTCACTACCTAGTAATTAATAAGTGAAAAACTTCTAAAGAAAAATTTTCCACTTGTGCGCCGCTTGTTAAACCAGTAGAGGGACAGATATCTGAATCTGCTCTAACACCAGTGGCGGATTATTGCAATTTTGTCGGGGGGCGGTTTTTTTTTTTTTTATTTTTTTTTTATTTAAGGACTTTGTGGGCATCTATGGCCATTTAGACCCCTTTCCTATTTATTTAAATTGATTGGTAACAAATTCAATTGAAATTTAAGCCCGGAAATCATAATATCTTTAGATTACTAGTTTTTATAACATTGTGAATTTCTTCTCGGGGGGGCGATCGCCCCCCTCCCCCCCCTTTAATCCGCCCCTGTCTAACACACTACCGTAAGTAGCAAAGCCTTTAAGGCCGTGGGGTTCCATTATAGTTAAATATTTTCGAGATTTATTTATTTGAATTAGATATTACTATTCAAAACATTTAGATTCTTTTCGGACTTAACTGAGTCATAGAGATATATATCTAACAAAGCTGTGAGTGTTATTTATTGGTAAGGCCAAACATCCCATGGCCCCCTGGAATTGAACCCAGGATCTCCAGCAATGGACAGCACGCCTATGCCCCGGAAAGGCTGGAGATCCTGGATTCGATTCCCCGGGGGCCATGGGATGTTTGGCCTCACCAATAAATAACAACACATTCAAGAATCGATATGTTTTGAATACTAATGTCTAATTCAAAAATACAAATCTCGAAAATATTTAATATTTTAATTTGATTTAAGTATTTTCTTTTGGTCTATAAAATTCTACAGTAACGAGAAAAAAATCTAAAAAATCTGGTGTGACTGGCGCACAGCACACAACTTTCTCTTACCTTCGGTAATCGAATGTTGTGTACTGTGCTTGTCACACCAGATTTTTTGTGTCGACATGTATTTAGTTTCCGACAGTAGGGTACATTCGATTTTCAAGATGTAAAATTTATAAGTATGGCAAAATATTTATATGTTGTTACCATGGCAACCATTTCTCCTATCTTTTCTATGGAGAACAAGAGTAAAGTGGTCTTCAGAAGATTTCAATCACAAAATGAGAATATACATTTTAAAGAGAATCTAAAAAATAATTGATTTTTGAATTTAAAAAAAAATCGTTGGAGCAAATTTTGAGAAAATCGAAAAAAACTGAAAAAGTGCATCAGTAAAGTACTAGTACTCTTTGGTCGATTTTGGTCAAAAGCTTCGTGTTAGGTCCCATGGGGGTGCCTAACTTAAATATAAAATTTTAACCTCCTAACTCTTTTCGTTCTTGAGATATTTTGTTCACAGACACACACACAGACAGACACACAGACACACACACAGACAGACCATGTCGCGAAAACCACTTTTTTGGATTCAGGGGACCTCAAAACGTGAAGATCCATCAAAATCTCGACATCGAATTTTTGACATAAATCCAATACTTTCTCTCTCTCTATATATTAACATATATATAGAGGTAAGAGAAAGTAAAAAAGAAGAAAAAATCGATTTTTGACGAATTTAGAAATTTTTAAAAATTTTGAGCGCCCCTTAAAAATTTTTTTTTTTCGAGCTTCATCATTTTGTGATTACAATTATAATTTTTTGGTGGGTTATAGGACTTTATAGCTATTAGTATTTAAATTGTATTAATTAATTTTTTTAAATCCCTAATAGTCTTAAATATAGGCCATACAGCTAGTTAATTTAATAGTCTATTCTGACAAAAGGAGCTTAATGAATTTCAACAACGTTATTTTTGCTTATAATTGCAAGTCGGATGATTATTTCTTTTTTTTTTCTCTCTCTCTCTTTCTCCCCATTTGGTCGATGCATAATTTATTGAGTGAGAGAGAGAGAGAGAAGGGAACAAATAAGCAAGGCAAGAGGGGGAGAGAAACTCGACTCCATCGTCGACTACGACGACGAGGACGAGGACGACGTTAACTCGAGGGCGCCAGGGGTGGTGGCACTTGCAACGATTGAAACCTAACACTCTTCAGAGAGAGAGAAGAGCATACCTCTCTCTCTCTCTCTCTCTCTCTCTCTTCTCTCTTCACGTTGACGGTGAACAGTGAGTGAACGAACCAACGCTTAGAGGCAACCCCCATCCCCCTTCCAAACTGTTACAATAAAAAGCGGAGGCTTGATTTAATTAAATTTCATATATATTGCTGTCTACTCAAGTTGACAAGCAAAGGGAGTTAGTTGTAGTAGCTATATGGTGGATAGAAGGGAAGGGGGAATTCAAGGGCCATCTCTCTTGGATATTTTTAATGTTTACCTGTTATTTGATACGCACCACTTCCCAGATCAATTCAAACTGAAAATACTTGAACAAATTAAAAAAAAATAAATAAAAGTTTGGTCGTTTTAGAAAAAATCTGGTGTGACTGGCGCACAGCACACAACTTTCTCTTACCTACGGTAATCGAAAGTTGTGTACTGTGCTTGTCACACCAGATTTTTTGTGTCGACATGTATTTAGTTCCCGGCAGTAGGGAATATTTGAATTCAGATGTCAAATTTATAAACATGGGAAAATATTTATATTTTGTTACCATGGCAACCATTTCTCCTATCTTTCCTATGAAGCACAAGAGTAAAGTGTGCTTCAAACAATTTTGAGAGCAAAACGCGAATATACATTTGAAAGAGCATCTAAAAAATAATTGATTTTTGAATTTTAATCAAAATCGTTAGAGCGAATTTTGAGAAAATCGAAAAAAACTGAAAAAGTACATCAGTAAAGTACTAGTATTCTTTGGCCGATTTTGATTAAAAGCTTATTTTTCCGGTCCCGGGAGGTATTTAACTTAAATATAAAATTTCAACCTCCTAGCTCAATTCCTTCATGCTTAAAATTGAACACACACACACACACCCACCCACCCACCCACCCACACACAGACAGACCATGTCGCGAAAACCACTTTTTTGGATTCAGGGGACCTCAAAACGTGAAGATCCATCAAAATCTCGACATCGAATTTTTGACATGAATGCAATACTTTCTCTCTATATATATATTACATATATACATAGGTAAGAGAAAGTAAAAATGTGTTACAAATGAATGAGTACAATATCAATCAGTCAGTAATCTTTTATTATTTTCTTCTAAAATATAATAAGCATTCAAAATACGATAATAATTATATCACCTTGCGATCAGCTACATCAGCTTACTTAAAATTTGTATGCACCAAGTCTCTCGGATAAGCTACTTGACTATCTATGACAGTGGTTTCCAAACTTTTTGTTACAACGCCTCCTTTAAAAATATGGCGCCTCCCCCCCCCTCTCCTCATTTTGTAAAATAATACAAAAACAAACATTTTTTAATGCTAAAAAATATAAATTTATATTAATGTGGAGTAAAAAGAAAATTCCAAGACATATGCAGCCAAAATTATTTATTTTATTGTGACGTTACCGCCACTTGTTTAAGCCATCTTCAGAGCTGATAGTGAAAAATTTTAATTTTCATTCAAAATGTAATTTAATTTTCATTCAAAATTTCATTTATTCTCTCTCGCCTCTGACTCTGAAGATGGCCTAAACCAGTTGCCGAAACGTTACAATAAAAGAAATAATTTTGGCTTTATATGTCTTGGAATTTTTTTTTGACTCTGCCCTAATAATTCTTCCATCCACAAAGACATACCTCACAATAAATTTATATAAAAATATATTTTTTAAATTTATTCCTATTTATAAAACTAGCAATCATTTGGAAAATTGCTATCTGTGGTTAACATTCGCGCCTCCCCTTAAGACTAGTCTGCGCCTCACAGTGTTGAAAACGCTGATCTATGACTTTTCGAGTCTTTTCAGTTCTAGTTAATCATATGATTAAATAAAACCCCCAGATCATAGTTTGTTAGCAAAGATCCAAAGTTCGGTAAAAGGCTTAACTACTTCACCCCTTAGGTTGAAATTAGAAACAAGTCTTTTTATCTATTTTTTTTTTTTTTAGAAATTTTTAATTTTTAAAATTAATTAAATTTTATTAAATATTTTAATGTTTATTTTCATTAATTTTAATTTTTATCCATTTTTATAAATGATGTCTTTATTAATTTTTTTTTTAAACCTGCTCGGCTATAGAGGCCATTTAGGTGTTGAATTTTTACTTTCTCTTACCTATGTATATATGTAATATATATATAGAGAGAAAGTATTGGTTTCATGTCAAAAATTCGATGTCGAGATTTTGATGGATCTTCACGTTTTGAGGTCCCCTGAATCCAAAAAGTGGTTTTCGCGACATGGTCTGTCTGTGTGTGGGTGTGTGGGTGTGTGGGTGTGTGTGTGTGTGTTCAATTTTAAGCATGAAGGAATTGAGCTATGAGGCTGAAATTTTATATATAAGTTAAACACCCCCCGGGACCGGAAAAATAAGCTTTTAATCAAAATCGGCCAAAGAGTACTAGTACTTTACCGATGTACTTTTTCAGTTTTTTTCGATTTTCTCAAAATTCGCTCTAACGATTTTGATTAAAATTCAAAAATCAATTATTTTTTAGATGCTCTTTCAAATGTATATTCTCGTTTTGCCCTCAAAATTGTTTGAAGCACACTTTACTCTTGTGCTTCACAGGAAAGATAGGAGAAATGGTTGCCATGGTTACAAAATATAAATATTTTCCGATACTTATAAATTTTACATCTGAATTCAAATATTCCCTACTGCCGGGAACTAAATACATGTCGACACAAAAAATCTGGTGTGACAAGCACAGTACACAACTTTCGATTACCGAAGGTAAGAGAAAGTTGTGTGCTGTGCGCCAGTCACACCAGATTTTTTTATATATATAGACCTATATAAATCCAATATCGATGGCTTCCGGAATTCCATACGCTGATTCCATATTCAGATTGCTCTGGGTCACCAATCCCGAACATTCTCCGCGCTTGGCATCACTTAGCCGAAACGATTATGGTGACTGTTCTTCTCCGTTGCCAGGCCCCGCGGCCTTTATTGAGTTGCTAACTTTCCAAAACTTTGTTGATGCCTAAAATAGTTAATTATATGTAAAAACTCATTTTTTTTAACTCGAAGGTGTTATTGTTTTCTATTTCGATGGTATCTATCGGATA
>JAKCPI010020235.1:0-54892 GCA_023213315.1 Euborellia annulipes | reverse complement strand
AAAGGAGGGTAATATTGTAAAGCCAAGAAGGGAGAGAGATACAAAATGTGGGAGATTCAAAAATCAAAATTCTAATCTCTATATAATTTCGAAACACAAAATTTCATATAAAGGTTTGGATCAAAAAAACAAATGACAAAGATTCCAACAGAATGGTGCAAATTTAGTGTTTGGATGTCTTTGCATGTTTATCACTATTCCCACGGGAATGGGGAATTATGGTCTTGAAAAATGTTCCATGCCATCCCCCACTACCTGGGGAGGATTCTCTCTGTAGCTCTCGATAGTGTTGAACATCAAGCTTGGAACCAATAAAGAACTTGAAAAGACATCTCATCTATTCTTTCTGACAACTCCTGGAGGCAGGCAACCCATAATATCCTAAATTTTATATGCTACAATGCACTAAAAACCAATTTTCACCTTTCATTCCTTTCCAAACTATGAAACTATTTTATTGCTATCCCAACATTTTAAAATATAATCAATTTAGTATTTTAATTTAAAAGAGGAATTTATGAAAAAAATATGTGATTTAATAGGCCTTTATTAAAAATAAAATTAAGCCAATTCACGAATCCAACTGACCGAAAAATTAAAAATTTATTGCCGATTAGGCTTACCTTGCAGTTGTTCGATTGACCTAACGTTTTGCACAAGTTGTTGTTAATTGAAACAAGATCGGGGGAGGAAGATTTTAAGGAAGACTTAAAAAAAAAAAACTTTTTAATATGAAAAATTTCTAATAGAAGGGAATTCAAATAAAGATTTTCCATCTTTTAGAAAACAAATGAAATAATCACAAGAGTTGCTTTAATGTTAACCCTTATTTGTACCATGTGTTATCCAAATTTTGTGATGTTTGTTTTCTGGATGAAATACAGCACTAATAACGTTTACGATTCATTGCTCCAGAACAAATCAACCAGAAACGAACTACGCGTGGTTGATATGCTCTGAACTAATGAATTATAAACGTCATTATTAAGTTGCAGTTCCTCCAACAATTAATAGATTAAATTAAAATAAAAATAAACTCACATTACTCGAGAGGAGAAGTCGATCACTTACCTAAAACAAAAAGAAATAAAAACATTATTAAAAAACTGATAATAACAAATGGGGATCCCAATATATATCGAGGAGTTTTATCAAATAAATAAATAAAAAATAAAATGAAAAATGCTAGACCGAAGACAATAAAGGTTTATTTAATCAAATTAAAAATATGTTTATCAATTAAAACAATTTTCAATGAATCTGTTTTCAATGTTCTGATAATTTTATTATGATTCGTATTTGGTCATAAATATATTTATTCAACATGTTCGTATTTGGTTGCTGAAGGAAGACAGTCCAAATGAAAAATTCACCAAAGTATTTTTGAAATTATTAATCGAAAGATACGATAATCAAAGACGAACTCTCAGCTGAAATGATCTCAATTCTTAGACATTTTACTAACATAAATGTATTTGTTTCATTACTAAGATATTTTTTTATTGATGTCTAATATCACTTTCCATTGGTTCTTAACGTTAACTCTTAAAGAAAAAGAAAAAAATAAAGTTATTTATATTAAAACAGGTGGAGGAATTTCCTGACTGAATGTTTTTTAAATAACAAAAAGGTTGAAGTGGTTTTGGTGGGGAGAAGGGAAGGAGAGACGAAGAAATAATAAATATTATATCTAAATATATTTGTTCCGAACATTTCCCCCTCCCCATCATGGGAATAAATGTCAAATCATTTTCTTTCTTTTTTTCTTCAAAATATATTCATTAATGATTGAAAAATGGATTTATTGAATTATGTAAATTGGATATATGAAATTAAATCAACCAAGAAAATTTAATCTGTTTTATATGCAGTTTACTTTTTCTAATATGTTGATATTTAAAGAGTCGATTTTTGACTCAAATGAGATTTTTATTAAATAATGTAGAGCCCGATATTTCTTGAGATTTTGAGTGGGAGAAATAATTCAGGATAAACTTACACTTGAGTTATTTTAATATCGAAGGGTAAATATTCGTATATTATGAATTTGTTACTGCCCAAATATTTTTCTAAGAAATATATTTCTTGAAAAAAATTATTTCTTGGAAATATGTATCCTGATAAATGAATTTGAAAAGTCAAGATCAAGTGATCGTCAAGAGGATTTTGTTGGGATATTTTAATATTTAGAAATCTGGAGGAGTATAGGTCTATATGTTCTACATATATATATTTATATATAATATATAACCTAGATTAATTCAAATTATTGTGAGCCGAAGCAAATATTTTTTAAATAAGAAATTAAGATATTATATTCATCGAGTATGTGAGCCGCGAAACGGAAATTTATATAATTAAATATTTATTAATTCATAATCCCAAAAAATAAGGGTGTGTTGCCTTAATTTGACGTCTTCTCAATTAGTCCATCTAGATTTGCACCTGGTCTAGGGAGAAATTTGTGGCGTCGAATTCGGGTCCATTTCTTCTGCTGACTAAAATTGCTTTCTGAGTGAATTCATATACCCGAATGCAGTGCTATGGTCTAGTGGTAAGGGCACTCCGAGTAAAAATTGGAGGATCCGTGGTGTAACTCCCGGCGGCATACCATCATTTTTTCTGGTATATGAATTAATAAATATTTAATTATATAAATATTTTTTACTTTCTCTTAATTATTTATTAATATGGTATAGAGCAGGGGATCCCAAACTTTTTTCAGTTTCTGGCGCCCTTAGTATATCAGAATTTTTCCAGGGCGCCCCATGTCAATTCTCAGGGCAAACCTTATGTTACTAATAGTTTTTCTTCATTTAGAATTCAATGCTGGTTTCAATGCTTTTTGAAAATGACATCTGGAACGTGGCCACTGCCAAAACATTGGGAAAGTTGAAATCTAAATTTTTGTCACTTCTGAGCGTTATTTGAAGATGGTGGAAGAATTTTTCTTCCTGAACTTGAAGAATGGGATGTGTGGTACAGTGTGGTATCATGGATCGCACGGCGAAAATTTCCATGCTCTCTTGCGTGTACACTTCCCCGAACGTCTTATCTCTTTAAGGAGTGATTTAGAGTGGCCAGCTCGCTCGCCAGATTTTTCATGCTGTGATTTTTTTTGTTATGAGGATATCTAAAATCCTTGGTGTGTACCATACCAATCGTCCGAAAACCCTGGATCAGCTGAAGAACAATATTCGAGATGCTATCGCCAAGATCGACACGGAAATGCTGGCCAAAGTGGTCCAAAACTTCAAATTTCGACTCTCCCAATGTATTGAGCATATTGGCGGTCATTTTCCACAAGATATAATTTTCAAAAAGCAATGAAAATAAAATTTAAATGTACCGCTATGTAAAAAAACAAAATCAAAATGATATCTCTAATACTTTTTGTTTTATAATTTTTTAAAACAAACTACATGTAGATTGATGGATTTTAATTTAATATCCAATAAGTTTGGTTTAAGCATTTCTTTGTTGTTATTAAATAAAGATCTGATATTTTTCTCCCGTATATTCTCTTATTATTTGACTTCTGGTTCTTGAATCATCAGGAATGCACGGTGAACTTGGATTGCACAAGATACCCACCGATCTAGATATTGAGCAATTTATTTAAATTTTCTTGTCCTAAAGAAAGGAGCAACATCGTTTATTGGAAGATAATAAAAACTCAATTCATAGCCGGCTGGCTCCATATTTTTAGTGATTATCTTCTGTTATATGGTATTTTATTTTATTTTTCTTTCTCCAGTGACAACCAACAATTATTTGGCCATTTGTCTCATTTGGTTGTTTATCTTCCAGTAATGTGATTTTTGCAATCAAAGGGAATGTAGTAACCAAGCCAAAACTCTTGCTTAGTGATCATTCAAATTTAATAATATAAAATATTTAAAAGCCTTAAATGAGAGCCCCTCAGCTCTTTCCAAGTCTAAATATATATTTTTTTATCATTTGAATAAAAAATTTAAATTAATTTTTAATATAATACAATAATATTAATAAAGTAAAAAGTTTTTATTCTTAATATTCAGACAAGTATTTTTAATAAATAAATTTTTAAGATTTTTATCAAATGCATACTTTTTATTTTCTTTCTATATTTAGATTTCTAAATACAGTAATGATTTTCATACAAAGAGAGAGAGAGAGATAAAAATCTCAAGTTCAAATAATTAGCAAATACTTTTCTTTAACAAATTCAAATGAGCGTTGCGAATTGGTAATTTCCATCAAAATAGTTTGTATTAAAAAAATAATTACTTAATTTAGAAGGCTTTTATGCTATTAAATTATTAGCAGAGATGAAATTATTTCTTCTTTTCACGATCATTACACTTTCACTGAAGATATACGAGTACTGTAAACCCCAACCGCGATTTCTTGTCTAGAGCAGTGCCGTAGCCATGAGGGTTCGAACCCCTACTCCCAAAATCCCGAAAAACAAATGAGAAATATATAGAGAGAAGATTAGCCAAGGGGATAAAGCACTTAAGTTTATAATCCTGAGTTGAAAACAACTCGAGTTCAAATCCACCTCATGGCAAAATATTATTTAACTCTTTATGAAAAAGGAAACGGGAACCCACCTCAGGATTATTTCCATGAAGCGTAATCACAACATGTCAGGTCTGACAATAATGACTGAAGTGAATATAGAGAGAAAGATGTTACAATTTTAAATATTTTAAGAAATTATTGATATAAAAAATATTTTATCTACTTTTATTTTATTAATTTGGGCGTTAGGAAGGGGATCTCTCAGACCATCTCGAACATCCCCTCCTGAAAAAATTTTCTGCCTACGGCCCTGAATCAAAGAATTCAATTTATTTGATTTCTAAAAGCCCTTTACAGAGGTCGTTTCATCAAATCCCTTTGGCAAGTAATTTCACTTATTGTTTTCAATACTAATGAAATAATATACAGTAATTATTTGTGTGCCTAAACCTCAATGAACGATAAGAATAAAGATCATGTCTTTTTTTTTTTGGAAATAAATTAATCAAATATTACTTAGTAAACAAATTAATGTTTGAGAGATTAGTTGGCTCGATACCATCTCTACTCAATGGCGGCCTGAGGGCTTTTGGCGCTCTGCATAAGTGTTTTTGATGCGCCCTATTAAATGTATAAATTTAAATAATTGCCCCTTAACATTTGCTAAAGTGGTTCAAATATTAAAACCGTGGAGGGGGGAGGGGTCACATAACGCCCCTTACAAAATGAGTTGCTAAAATTGTTAATAAAAAATATTATACAAATTGTGATGTACCAGTATATATTTAAACACCTTTGATAAAATTAAATTTAGATATTATAAGTTATTTATAATCTAATAAAAAAGTAATAAAAGACTAATTTGTTTGTTAATGTTACAATAGAAACTCAGTGAAGCTTAAATATCAATTACGATACGCCATTATAATTGAAAATTGTCTAATTGCAGGAGGTTTAATTCTATTCAAAGAGCATTACGTAAATATAGAATTGCCTTTTATGAAAATAGCTCTATATATTTCTATTTTGAAATTGAATTGAAATTATTTTTAAAATTTTACGATTTTGAATAAAATCTCTTTAATATTAATAATTAATTCCGAATAGGATTTGGTAAAATTTATTAATTCTTTATTAATTTTGGTTTATGAATTGATTAACCAATTCAGTATTTGATGAAACATAAAATTTAAAATAAAAAATTTGGTGTGATGGTCGCACAGCACACAACTTTCGATTACCGAAGGTAAGTTGTGTGCTCTGCTTGTAACACCATATTTTTTTGTGTCGACTTATATTTAGTTTTCGTCAGTACGGTACCGGTACATTCGAATTCTATAAGCATAGGATAATATTTATATTTTGTTACCAAGGCAACCATTTCTCTATCTCTCTTATCTTGTATTAAGTACAAGAATAAAGTGTGCATCAAAAGATTTCAAGAACAAAATGAGAATATACACTTTAAAAAATAATTGATTTATGAATTTTAATCAAAATCGTTGAAAGGAATTTTGAGAAAATCGAAAAAAACTGAAAAAGTTCATCAGTAAAGTACTAGTACTTTTTGGTCGATTTTGATTAAAAGCTTCTTCGTAGGTCCCAGGGGAGTACCTAACTTAAATATAAAATTTCAACCTCCAAACTCTTTTCGTTCTTGAGTTAGTTTGTTCGCAGACACACAAACAGACCATGTCGCGAAAACCACTTTTTTGGATTCAGGGGACCTCAAATATCGACACCGAATTTTAGATATACAATTGATGGGATGTGGCTGTGAACTATCAATGAGATGTGATGTGGCGAACAGCAGCCAGGAAGAAGCCTCTATTGAGAAAAGCAGACTCTTTAAACCAATCGTTTCGGCTAATTTTATTGCGACATCTTCAGTTGTCTCATAGCCCTTTTGAAAATAGAGTTGTCCCATGTGTATTGTGCATAAGTGAATATTCGCATATATTTAACCTTATGGTTCAAAAAAAAAAAAAAAAAAAAATTGCTATTTAAGTATGATAAAAATGCAAATATATTAATTAGCTATTAGTATGTTGTTACAGTCTTAAGAAAATTTTGAAATGTTTCTTCAAACTCTATAACATCATACTAATAATTAATACATTTTTATTGTTATAAAGGGCTACATAAGTAATTATTTTTGTTCCATTCGCTTACGCACAATACCCATGTGATAACTTTATTTCCAAAAAGACAGCCAATTTAAGACGGACTAAAATTAGCCGAAACGTTTTGTTTAAGGAGTCTGTTTTAATCAATAGAGGCTTCCTTCCTGGTTGCTGTCCTCCACATCTCATTTTGACACGAAGTACCATCTCTTTGTCTATATATAGAGGTAAGAGAAAGTAAAAAAATCTCTTATTTTTTTAAGAAATTTTTTATATCTACAAATAAAAGTATTTAATTAACTTCTAATTTGATAATTATTCAGAAAAGTATAAGTTTATAAAAAAATATTTCAGAAAAGAGGAATTCTTCGCGTTAAGAGGACTACTTTTTGAAGTTTGGACCTCCCAGAGAGAAAAAATATGCCAACTTATGAATCTTAATTAAAGTAACTTGTTTTTCTTTTTTTTTTTTTATTATTTTTTTTTTTTCATTATAATGTTTAAAAGTTAGATTAAAAAATAAGAGTTTATTTAACTCATTTAAAGTTTTTACTTAGTAAATAGCTTCCTAGTGAGAGGAATGAATGATAAGAATGATTGCTCCATTATGAGAAAAATATTTTTGCTCAGTGAAATTAGGTATCATAACTTAAAAATTTTAATATAAATTTTTAATTGTGAAGATTTGAACATAGAGAAAAAATGTTCGAGGCAACACACGTGTAAGGTTTTTTTTTTCTTTTTTTTTTTATAAATACTGAAGAATACAAGGTCATTGAAAGCTTACTATGCGTGAAGCCCTAACGTTTGAATTTATAATATTGACCTGCCCAACATTATCCCTTTTATAGAACCTCATTAAAATATTTATTATTATCGGTTATAGTAAAAATAATTAAAAAAAATCTGGTGTGACTGGCGCACAGCACACAACTTTCTCTCACCTTCGGTAATCGAAAGTTGTGTTCTGTGCTTGTCACACCAGATTTTTTGTGTCGACATGTGTTTAGTTTCCGACAGTATGGTACATTCGATTTTCAAGGTGTAAAATTTATAAGTATGGCAAAATATTTATATTTTGTTACCATGGCAACTATTTCTCCTCTTTCCTATTGAGCACAAGAGTAAAGTGGTCTCCAGAAGATTTCAATCACAAAATAAGAATATACATTTTAAAGAGAATCTAAAAATTGATTGATTTTTGGATTATATTTCTAGGATATTTGGCAAGGTGTTGAAGATGATTATTTGAATATATTCTAATAGCCGAGTTGAAACCATGTTCGAGGGTTGGCCAACTCCCTCTGGCGCACTCTGGCGAGACGAGCTTCAACTAAAGCATTTCAAATTTTAAATTTTAGTAAAAAAAATAATATTTTTTAAAATTAATTATTTTAACTTATAATATTTATTTGAATTAATTTCAATTTTTATTTTTAATAATTTTTATATTTTATGGTCTTAATTAAGTAGAAAACTTCAAAAAACCTTTAATACTGAAGAGAGTTCATTCCCTGGAACAGGGTTTCTGCATTGCACACTACCCATAGGTTAACGTGCTACCCAAAGATGAAAAGACCGGCCCTAAAAATATTTATAATACACCTTTGGCTATATATATAAAAAATATGCCAATCAATTAATTATACATGTAATCAGTCGATGAAACATTAAAAAAAAATTAAATTAAATAAAAATAAAAAAATGCGGATTGATTTTAATTTGTTTTAGGATAAGTTTAAGGGATCGGACCTCTACAATCTTTAACTGCAAGATGATTAGAGGTAGAAATCTTTCGGGCAACTACTGAAGAGGCCACATTCGTTGAAGACCTAAAAAACAAAACAATTTCTTTAAGGAGGTATCTTGGCTAACTTTATAAAATTGACAAATATTCATATAATAAATTCCATTTTAAATGCATTTCACTTATGAAAGATAGAGCAAGAGTTTTGGCAATGTTTTGCCACTAACTTTTATAATTGATAAGCATTTAAAATGGCATATAATTAAAATTACAAACACTATTCTTGAAATTAAATTATATATTTAGGTTTTTTCATTTAATTTATATTTGTGGTTACCTATTAAGTTTGAGATGACTTTGAACAAGGTGCCCTGCAGTAAGAGCACTCATGAGACTCAATTCTCCTGCAAGTACAGTTGCACAAACAATACGAGCTAATTGACAAGCATTTTCACCAGGACATTCGCTGTTTGCTCCTGAAAATTTGATAAATATTAAATGTCGTAACGCCCTCGAGCTTGGTGTAGTTGGTAGCGCACCTATTCAAGCAATTTGTATACCAAATGGCTTAAATAAGAATGCCTGGACCCCAAATAAATATATTATTAATATAACGGTTATCGTCAAAGTCTTATGTGGCCGAAAAGACTGTGGTGTGAGTGTGAGTGTAAAAAATTTTAAAAAAAATAAATAAATAAATGCTGTAATGAGAATCGATTTCTATAAAAGCTGCTTCCTAGAGAGGTAAATTTTTGAAGGCCAATTTATTTATAAATATGAAAATATATTCCAAATAAATTACTGTTAAAGCTATTTATAATTATAAATTGTAATACTAAGCCAATATCGAATTAATTTGTTGTGTTATTTTAACAACTATTACAAATAAATTTTCTTGGTACGGATGCCTACGGGCGGTAAGCCCCAAAATTCAGACCTGGCTGTAATTATAAACATTATTATTTTACTGATTGAAGCTTAATGAGTGATGCCGAGAGAAATTGCAGACTGAAACTCCTCAAACTACGCTGATTTTTCGGCAAGGGTGTAGGAAGGGAAAAAAACAAAAATGAAATTTTTTATTTTCCCCAATGAGTTTATTTCCTGATATTTCAAAGGCACACCTTGCCGAAAAATCAGCGTAGTTTGAGGAGTTTCGGTCTATTATTATTTTACATATAAATTAATAAATATTATACCTCTTACGCCTAGCATCTCCAAACAGGCACCTTGGCTGGAAAGTACGGTTCCTCCACCTACTGTTCCAATTTCAATACTAGGCATTGTACAAGAAACGTATAAATCTTCTCCATTTTCGCCCCATGGTTCCATTAATGTAATACAATTACTGCTGCTTACATTTTGAGCTGGATCCTAAAAAAAAAAATTTTTATTGTTTTTCCTATTATTATAATCTATAAAAATTTTTATCTAACTGTTAAACGAAAATAAAATTAAAACAGAAAACGTTGGAAAACACTATCTTGGCTGATAATTAGTCTATCTAGATGGATTTTGACCATGAATGCTAAATACTGTAAATTTACATTTTTATTTAATTTTCGAGAAGCCGGCAGAGATATCATATCTAAAGGTGTAGAATGGGCTTTTCAGTTGGGGGCGAAGTTTTAAATTTTAAGAGTTTATTTTATTTAATACTGATATTCAAAAGAATGGGGTCAATTGTTTTTATTTTCTTCCTGGCTGCATGTGACTATTGGTCATTATAGGTCTTCGGACCTTATGCACGCATCCAAAAAAAAAAAAAATCTCTCTTATTTCAGATGTTTTCTATGCCTATCTAGAGAGTTGTCTTTTTGGCCAAAATCTCATCTGAAAAGAATAATCTTTTTTCAGTGTCTTGTATTTGTACACAGCGGCGTAACCAGCCTTTGCCCCCCCCCCTAAAACATCAAACTAAGGCTTATATATTGCAAAATTAAAAGCATTTTAATTATAAAGCCTCTATATACGTTATTTATTATTTTTGGAATTAAATTCATTTAAAATAGTAGAATTCAAGTTGTAATATAATTTTAAAAGAAAACAATCAATTTTTTAAGACAATCGATGAAAAGAATATGATAAAATCACATACGCTGGGCTATATCTTAGAGGCCGTAGGGCGCCTATGCCGGTTTCGGGGGCGCCAAGGCCTCGATGCTCCTGGGGCGGGGGGCTCGCGCCCCCCTCGCCCCCCTGGTTACGCCACTGTTTGTACAGTCAAATAATTATAGGAAGAAACAAAAGATTGTTCACCTCCGGGTTCTAGAAGTTTTATATGGCTTTTTATTTTAATTTCAAGTATTGGTTTACAATATTTATGTCACTGGTTAAGCCTAGGTCATCTTCAGAACCATATCACTGAAAAACATTGAATAATATATGTATATACCTATAATTTAGAATCCTTGGGAGGTTACATTTTTAAATTGTATCTCTGAAGTTAACCGAGATACTTTATGTGAAAATATGTAAACCAATGCTTTTAATTAAAATAAAAAATTAGGACAACTTTTTTTTTCTTATAATTTTTTGACTGCACACCTAGCCTATCTCAATAGCCAACAAAATGAAGAGGGAAAAATTAACCAGCTATTCCAAGCTTAATTGCAATTTTAATTTATTGAAATATTTCGAAGACTATATAATCACACAAAATTTTGAGAGAGCTAAGAAAAGTTGCTAAATTAGTAATTTTCAGCTCAGGATTGAAAAAAATTTTTTAAATACTCTATTTCAGGGTTTCCCTAACTTTTTTGACAGCGGCCTGTTCGAGGTTTTAAAATTTTCCGAGACCCACCTTATGAAAAAAAAAAAACATTTATTTACAAAACAAATTTTATTTTTTAATAAAAATCTAAGTTAATTGGAAAGGAGACAGGCCTTTTCAGTCCGAATAAAATATATAAATAATTAATATATTTATTTTATTCAAATCTCTTATATCACAGACCGCAATTTTGCAAAAAAAAATTTGTGTTTTTATAATTTTTTGTCGCAGCCCGGCAAATTTTTTCTACGACCCGGTGCCGAGTCGCGACCCACATTTTAGGAAACGCTGCTCTATTTGAAAGGATTTTTTCAGTTGGCGAATGTTCCAATTTACTCTGAATTCAATGGTTAATATTAATGACTATTACGGCCCCGTCTATTCCATTTACAAAAAACATACTTGTCCTGTAGCAATAAAAATGGCAGTGACAATGTTAGCGGCATGTGCATTACATCCGCCTAAAGTTCCAGCTATTGCTGATCCTAGGAAGTTTTTGTGTATATTTGTATCTACAAGTTTGTGTACTGAAGTCTTGAGAACGTTCTTCACGATAGCTTGAGGAACTATTGCCTCACAAACTACTGATTTTCCACGGCCTTCCACCCTAAAATAAAATTAATTATTAAAAGTAAGACAAGAATTTAAATCTTTAATTTAAATATCTTGAATATAGGAAGATTTATTTGTATTTGGGCCAAGGTAGTGGTGGTTTATTGCAATATATGTTATATTATTTTGATTTTATTTTTGGCTGCAACTGTAGCTGGAGGGCTGCCATCGAAACTGCTAGCTACAGTTGCAGCCAAAAATAAAATAAAAATAATATAGCATATATTGTATTAATAAGCCACCACTACCTTGGCCCAAATACAAATAAATCTTCCTATATTCAAGATATTTAAATGAAAAGTTGTACAATCCCACATTTATTCGTAAATCTTTAATGTTTTATTTTAAAATTACCAATTAATTGCTGCTGCCTTTTTATCTGTACATACATTTCCACTTAAACTTAGAACTTCCATGTCTGAAAATACATTTTGGATCATTTTCAAAGATGCTTCAGAACCCTATAACAAAAAATTATTATTTAATTATATATAGCAAATAGATAAATTATATAAATTATATAAGGAAGGGGAATTATTTGGGTGTTCAGAAAAGAAAATTTTGCGCCTTGGAAAACATTGAATTTTGTAGATATTAAAATAGAAGAGGATTGTTGTTGTAATGTAAAATCAATATTAAATAAGGTAAAGGCCTAATCAACAAAAGAAAGTCTTTGAATATTTATTTATTTTTTAAATTTAGTGTTATAATATAAGAAATCATACCTTTGAGACCATATTCATGCCCATTGCATCTCCAGTTCCCGCTACAAATCGAATATATAAATATCTTCCCGAAATAAATACATGTATTTTTTTCAATTGAGCAAATCGACTGGTAGAATTAAAAGCTATTTTTATTTTTTCGAAATTTTCTGGGTTGTCTATCCATGTCATTGCTTCACTAAAATCAACAATGAATAATAAAAAGTTAAAAATAATCATATTAGAATAGTTAATAAATATTTATCAAATAAATATATTAACCTGGCTCTATCAAGAGAGGGGAATCGGACGACTGGGGCTCGTGTCATTCCATCCTTAACAATTCGACTTGTAATGCCACATTTGTATAATGCTCTGCTTCCTCTTGTGGTGCTTGCGACGAGACAACCCTCAGTTGTAGCCATCGGCACCCAAACGTCTTTATCATCCAGCCGAATAGGACCAGCAATTCCTACAGGTACTGGCATGTAGCCAACTACATTTTCACAACATGCTCCCATCACCTAAAAAGATATGAATTTATTTACTAAACTGTATTTTTATATAATAAATATTTTATGAAAATTATTTTAGAAAAAAAATAGTTTCTCTTACTAAAGAATAATCGTAGTTGGTATACGGAAGTTTATTGAGTGCGCTTTCTAAACCTGCAGTTGTTCCAATTAACTTTCGTCGAACACGAACTCCTCGCACTAAATCAGCACAGGCTTTTTCCAATTGATATGCTGGGATGTGTCCTGCACGCACAAGGGATTTAACTTCTTCGTCGGTGAGCTTTTGGGTATCGCCCTAAAAGTAAAGTTTCAAGAAAAATAATTAGTTAGTTTAGTTTATTAATATAAAAAAGAAAGAGGACAGTATGGAATTAATTTTGTTTTGTCCTAGTGAATGAAGCACGTCAGTTCTTCGATATCTTTTATATAATATTCAGATCTTAGAACAATAATTTAATATAAAATTAATATTTATATTTATTTTCTTGAAAACTGAAAAAAGTAGCTCCGCCGAGAGTCGCTAAGTTGCTCTCAGCATACCCTATCTCTGAACCACAGCACCGCACTATTTGAGTTCACTAGATCGCTAACTATCGTCTTCGAGAGGATTTATCACGAATTAGCAAATTTCTCCGTCATCATGGAGAAATTTGATTGTGACAATGTGAGAGAGAAATTTGCCATTTCGTAAAGAAAGGAGTGCGCTTTTGTGGTCCACATGTAGATTAGTAAATTAACATTTCCGTGAGTGATTCGACTCCCGGTTGTATCTATTTGTCGGCCTTTATTGTTAATAAATATAAATATTAATTATATTATAAATTTTTGTCTTGATCTTTTACAAGCTTATTTTACTAAATTTAGTTTATTATTCACTAGTGTCAATTGGAGAATGAAACGTCTTAATTTAAGTGTTTTGTTTTGAAGTTAAATTAAAGTGGGAAAACTTGGAAAATGAAAGATTTTTCTCTTTTCGGTGAAATGACACTTTGTGAACATTCTAGAACAGGGCCGGCGCCTGCGGAGATAGGTCAGATGAACATAATTGTTAACTTTTTTATACAGTAAGCAGGGGCGTATATAGAAATTTTTTTCGGGGGGCCCAAACTCAAAAATTTTTCTGAGGAAAATTTTTTTTTAAAGAAACTATACTTTTTTTCACACGAAATTTTTTGAGGAACATTTTTTCTATTGCGGAACCAAAGTTGTCCATCCTGCGGAAAAATTTGTTGTGCTGATGTCTGTATATCCCTATATATGTATATGTGTTTGGGAAATTTCGGGGGGGCCCGGGCCCCCTCGGCCCCCCCCCTTAAATACGCCCCTGACAGTAAGCTTACTAGTACTTTTTGGCTGATTTTGATAAAAAGCTTATTTTCACGCCTCAGATGGGTGCCTAACTTAAATATAAAATTTCAACCTACAAAAAACAACATAAATCGAATAATCCAGTTTTGTCGAATTTTTTATTCATATTTAAAGTCAAATTGCCCTCGGGGCTTGGTGTAGGGGTTAGAGTGCTAACCTCGTGTACCGAACGTCGCGGGTTCGGACCCCAGGCAGTCCGATGATTTTATTTAAGGCATTTGGATACCAAATGGCTTAAATAAGAATGCCTGGGCCTCTAATATGTGTATATTATTATCGTCAAAGTCTTAAATGGCCTAAGTTGCCGAAAAGACTGTGTGAATGAGAAAAAAGTGTGGATGTTTAAAAAAAAAAAAAAAAAGTCAAATTGTTGCATTTATTAGTATTAAGCTTATGTGATTGCTTTAGAAGAATGAAGAAAGTAATTCTTTTAAAAGGGGTCAATCTAGAAAGTAACTTTCTTTGGAATTATACTGGGATGGGTTCCCGTTACCTTCCCAGAAGGAGACATAGATGGATAAATTTTTGTTATGAGGTGAATTTGAACCTGAACTAACTGCAATTATCAATTTAAACTTCTTTCAAAATAATGAATAAAAAATTCAAATTTCTTATTTATGATAAAATACTTACATCTTCTCGATAAATATTCAAACATTCTTCAACGCTTCTATTCGTTTCAGATTCCTGTTCTTTAATTTCACTTTCGTTTGTTTCTGATATTGTTCTCATTATTTGATCTGTTTGTACTATTTTATCTTCAGTTTTTATAATGCGAGGTAGCCGGGAGCTATTCATTTCAAGCCAATCTTCATCGGTCTCATCACTCCCTTCTCCTTTTGATTGTTCCATTATTGGCCTTGTTTTGCGAGTTTCTTCTGTTGACATTTCTGCAAATCGCAATTGCATCGCTTCTGGGGCGAATCTTTGACGAAGAAGTGAATCCAGTACCGGCGTTTGGACTACAGATAAAAAATCTAAATTAAAAAATAAATTGAATTATATATTATAATAATAGTACTATAATATATTGAATAGGTATTTTTCTTTATATAAATTAATTAATCATTTTTTTTTTTTTTTTTTTTTTTTTTGTTGAAGTTTGTCATATGGTATTCAGATTCTCAAGGTATATTTTAAAGGGGGCGCGTGATTTCGATATCTTATAAACGCAACGAGCTAATTCGTTGAAATTTTTTATGTCTTGTTTTTACACTAGAATTATAGATCTTATCGGCCTTTGAAATAAACACGTCGTCATGAAGTTGTACATTACATAATAGGTTTATAAAAATTGTAAAATTTGTATATTTTTTGAAATATTATGATATATTATATTTTTTTAAACTTTCGTTTTGAATGTTAATATAGGAAAATTCATACCTGGTTCATGTGGGGCGAACGAAGTCACCCGTTCTCCTTGATCAGTCATTCGTATATGCTCAGCGATTTCTTCTTGATCTCCAAAAACAATGAATTTCTTTCTTTGTCGAAGAAGTGAATCCAAAGCCAACATGAGAAAAATGATAAGGATAACGATATGAGGAGATGATAAAGTAAGCCACCTAAAAAATAAATATATTCAAATAGAAATCTATGTGGAATTTAAAAAAGTAACAAAAATTAGTATATCAGGATTAAATATAATATAAAATATATTAATATAAAGAAGAACATCGGAAATCCGAACTAATTGGGACTGTGGTCTGTTCGGATTATCCGAAAATAAAACAAGTAAAATTTATACTTTTCATACAAATTTGTAACATACTCTACAAATACAGTACTGTATTTTTGTAGTGAACAGTATTTTGATAAATAATGGCTTTAAAATAATAATTTAATGTACCATACCGTACTTTGATTAAATTTTTAATTAGAAATTTTAATTTCTCTTTCATGAATTCTGTTCGGATGATTAGAAATTTCGGATTTGCGAGGTTTGGGTTCTACTGTATCATATTCGGGTCTAAGGATTTAAGAACGAACTAAATTTGTATTCAGACATTTAGTTTGTGCCCTACCAAGGGCGTATACAGGGGGGGGGGGGTAAAGGGCCTAATTACCCCCCCCCCCCCCCGAGATTTGAAAAAAAAAAAAAACTTTTTTGCCAAAAAAAAAATTATTTTTAATGTAAAATTTTAAAAATTAATACTTAAAAATTTGATTTGTATTTATATTCTGGCAAACAAGTACAAAATGCGCCTTTAAATTACCAAAATTAAGAAAAAATTGTGTGCTGTGCGACCAGTCACACCAGATTCCCCCCCCCCCCCGAGAAACACCACTGGATCCCTTGTGCCCTACTCTGCTATGAAGTAAAACTTAAATGGCAGCGGTCTAATAGTTGGGTATGCTGTGTACAGGGCCGGCGCAAGCTATTCTGCCGCCCTAGGCAAGATATTTTTTTTGCGCCCCCCCCACAAAAAAAAAAACTTTAAAAATTTATTTTGCCGCTCCCTCCTTAAAATTTTCCCTGATCTCAAAAATTTTTCTGCGAAATTTTTTTTTTTTTTTTTTTTCGCTGAACCAAAATTTTTTCCGTGTGCCGCCCGCGGAACCAAAATTTTTTCCTGTGTGCCGCCCCCGGGACCGAAATTTTTTTTATTTTTTTCGGGTGCTGCTTGTGGAAGCAAATTTTTTTTTTTTATTTTTCCCTTTTTGCCGCCCTCTCCAGGTTGCCGCCCTAGGCGGCCGCCTAGCTTGCCTAGTGGACGCGCCGCCCCTGGCTGTGTACAAAACGACAACTTGGTGATACTTTTTCGGTCTTTTGAGTTAATAAATATTGATTAAATGTTCGTAAAAATTTGTGGGAACATAGTAACTTGATTATGAAGAATGTAGTAATGTGGTAATGAAGAAAATGTATATTATTTATCTAAAACCAAAGCTCTTTTCAAAAAAAAAATAAAAATAAAATATCAACTCACTTGATTATATATCCAGGAACTGGTGCGTCATCTGTTCCATTTGTAGGAATCATCTGTTCAGGTACAGCAAGGTCTGGAGGATATGTTTCTCCATCTTCAGAAGCAAGAGTCCAATGGCTAGAATAGTAATAAAAATTTTTATTTTGCTTACAAGTTTAAAACCTAGTTAATAAGGCTAAAATATGCTTTAAAAATAAAATTGTGATATAAGTAATTATAGATTAAATGAATATAAAAAATAGCCTTATTTTCTGTTATCTTTGTTAAAATTTCATAATAAGATAGAACTATCTATCTTAATATGAATCAACAAAATATGAATAAAATTATGATTAGACCAAACTTAATATCCTTGGTAAATAGTGTTTCTGGTTTCTGAAATACGAAGTGCCATTTTATTGGCATCCTGAAAGTTAGTTTTAATGAAATTTTTCAAAAAAATAAATCAAACAGAACCAGAACAGCGAGGGCCGACCCGAGTTGGAGGATAGGAATGGAAATTATGAAAAAATAATTATTTACAAAAAAAAGACACCCACCCAAAGAAAGAAAATTTAAAATCAAATTTTTATTATATTTTCTTTTTTTGAATGGTCACACCTATTGTATTATATGACATCGAGATATACACTGTATCTATATATTTTATTCAACATGTTTAAAATTTATCCAACACGGTTAGGCCGGACATGTATAAAAATATTTTTTTTCTATATTGTTTTATTATTTCTATTATAAAAAAAATCACTTTTAAATTTAGTAAAGTAAAGAAAAAAAAATGAGATTGAGATTTTCTCTACCCAGAAACAGTCAGCCTCGAGCGTGAGCCAATCCGTCACTGGCAAAGCAAAGACACTTGCTCGAATCCTTTAAGACTAATCTCGAGGCATCCGGTTGGCTAAGGACTATGACATCACAAATTATGCAAATTAGGAAGGCGGGACAAGAAAAATTTCAAAAATAACCCAAGACTTTTGGTGAAGATAACTAACCTGGTTCAAGAAGATAGTTGAGGAATGATAAAAAGACATTTATAGAAATTTTTTAAAATTCTAATTGTCAAGAGCAAAGTTCAAAGAAGTTAACAAGGACATCTGTTCAGAAAATACTGAATATATAAATAATAAAAAGAAATAAATAAATGGCACCTATCATCTAGAAAAATCATTCATGAATGAATGAGAAGAATGATAATATCTAAAGACGAAGTTTCTGAATTTAAATAATCTAAATTTACAAAAAAAAAAATTATTTTTAATAAAATATTTAACAATTTTTGAAAAAAAATATATTAAATTTGGTCGATCCGAACCCCCCTCAACAAAATTTACGGACAAACCAATTTGAGGTAGGTAAAGTTAATGTAATAGTAAATGTAAATGAAATCAAGGGCGTATATAGAATTTTTTCGGAGGGGGAGGGAGCCGAACTCATTATTTTAAAGATCCCCCCTCCTCCCATATACAAAAATATTTTTAAAATACCGAACAACAACATATTTTCTTCCTGGCTGCATGTGACTATTGGTCATTATAGGTCTTCGGACCTTATGCACCCATTCCAAAAAAAAAAAAAAAAAAAAAAAAAAAAAAAAAAAAAACATACCTGAGCCCCGAGAGGCTCGAGCCCTCTCAAAGACAAAAGTTTTATTTTAAAAAAATGCTTATATATTAATATATTTCTCTTTTTTTTATTACTTTTATTTATGCGACGCACTTTTTCAAACAAAAATATAGAAATTGGCCATATACCTTTATATATATATATATATGAAAAATTTCTGGGTAGGGCCCCCTCGGCTCCCCCCTTATATACACCCCTGATTGAAATTGAACTGATACTACGAAATTCACAGCTAATCATTGAAATTCATTTTGAGATTATGTTTTTTGTGGAAATTTTTATGAAAAAATAATAATTCAATTGTTCTGAAATTTTTCATAATTTATATGGAAGAAGAGAATCGGTCCATTAGGAAGATCTTTAGGGAGGAGGCATTTTTTTTTCTTACCAGGCAACTACGCCATATAATAATGAAAAAATCTAACCAAGGAGCAAAAGAAAAGAACACAATCAAATGTTTTTTGACACATAAATTATTCTCCTCGACCAACCGTTCTGTATATATAAATTCTAAATGTTTGCCAATATAGACATGAAAAATCGTTAAAAGTCGTGGTTCTGATTGAGAAAGTTTAATATTCTAAATACAAAAAACATATTCAGATAAGCAAGCATCTAGAATATATTTAAAGTGTTTTGACAGCGTCTATCGCTTCCCTAGACTAAGCTCTCTCGAATGAACATTTTACTGATTTCATATGATTACACTATTGGCGTGGTTTCCGTGTTAGATGACATAGTTTTTTTTTACTTTACATTCTAAAAATATAAACACTTGTATTAAGCAATGAGGATGTATTAACTTTAGATAATAAATGAAAATGAAGCAACATGAAGTATCTTAGTTATTCTTAAAAAGGAAATTTTGAATTGAATCGTATGAATGTCCCAAAATTAGACTACGTCATGTTGCTTCTAACTTTATATTTAGGCCTAGTATAAAATAATATTTTTTTTTTTTATTCAAAAAAAGTAATACCTGTGTGCATGAACCAGCATTAAACCAGCAGACATGATAATTTTGACTCTCTGTACAACAGGATTTGGTTTCTGGTCCTCTTCTTGGAGAGCTCGCATTAGGAACGTTTTATCATGCCATACAGGCTGTCCATTGGCTCCAGCACGGGATAACTGGAAATTAAATAGAGGAAATTCATATTTATAAAAAATGTTTACAATTATAATACGATATCTAGGAGGGTGTTTAAAGTTTTATATTTATAAAATTAATTCAAATTTCTTAAAAACTCGATAGTCCAATATTTTCTTACTTAATTAATGAGTATAAATTATAATAAACACTTCACCCAAAAAAATAAACATATAGTATACGGAGAAATTTAAAAAAAAAATTATTTTGTCTCGGTGTCTAAATAAAAAATAATGTATTCAGAAATAGTGTTCTCTCTAATTTTTTGTGATCTGTGTGCGCACTTTGTCATAGTCTGCAGTTTTTTCCATAATAACAAAATTTTGTGAGGCAATTAAAAACGGTGCAATTTTATTATTTTCTGCGCCAAAAAAAAAAAAAAAAATTTGTGCGGGCGAGTATTTTTTATGTGCCCTATGTTAAATTTTTGTGAGCATTCACAGCTTAGTGGGAAGGAACACTGAGCAGGAATAAAAAAAAAATATATATATACAAGTTTAATTATATGTTTGAATATATACCCAAATCTGCAATTTCCAATACTTCATTATTTTTAGGTTTTAATTTAAGAATTAATTATCTATTTTTAATCATTGTTTACGTTTCGGTACATTAATTAATAATAATAATGATATTATCTATCAAGTCAAGAAATTCTTGAGAGTGAAATCCAAAACCAGTGAAAGTCTTATTGACGATTATGAATGTGTTTTTCTGTTTTTGAAATGTAATTATTAAACTAGAGCAAAAAATTAGGGTGAGTTTTTTTTTTTTTTTTTTAATTAAAAAGATTTATTTACTTCCGAGAGAGTAACATTTAAAAAAAAAATCTGGTGTAACTGGCGCACAGCACACAACTTTCTCTTACCCTTCGGTTTTTTTTTTTTTTTTTTTTTTTTTTTTTTAGTATTCAAATCTCGTTCGAGCTTTTTTTTGTAAATTTTCACCGGATTTGTGATATGAAATGAATTTATTATGAAATTTCAAAAAAAATACCCGG
This sequence comes from Euborellia annulipes, assembly GCA_023213315.1. Lineage (NCBI taxonomy): Eukaryota > Metazoa > Arthropoda > Insecta > Dermaptera > Anisolabididae > Euborellia > Euborellia annulipes. Next base: position 33,841 of record JAKCPI010020235.1, on the reverse strand, counting down.
AGATTTTGAGAAAATGTCGATATCGAGGGCACCAAAGGCTTGATACGCCTGGGGCGAAGGGGGGCGCTCGCCCTCCTGAATACGCTACTGGATTTAATGATGATAGAAGAAATATTGTACAAGACAGATAGAAGAAATATTGTACAAGACAGATAGAAGAAATATTGTACAAGACTGATTGAGCAGCCCATTTTTATTTTATATGCGACCGATGTTTAGGCCCTAGGTCTTGGCAATTCTACGGGTTTTTTTTTTTCATTTATCTGTCTTTTGGCCAGAAGCCATACCAAAACTTTACATTACAAATATATAAAATACAATACTTATAGTTTATAATTTTAACAGAGACAACTCTGAGCATCTTTTGTGAAATGATCATCATAGATGCTGAGTGTGATTTCTGTAAAAATTACATACTTAGATTATTGCTAGGTGCTCCGAGGAGTAGATCTGGAGCCGAAAGGAGCATTGAGAGCTTTAATTTAATAAAATAAAAATTGTCGGTACAAGTCTTGTAATTTCTTTAACTCAATCATTATTAATATTCTGTATTCATTTATATAAATGAATAGTTCTAATAGAAAGATAGGCAACCAAGATGATACCGCTTCATTGAAAGAAAGTCAATTTCCAATCAGAATGTATTTCGAAAGAGTGAAATATGTAGATTTTTGTATAGAAATGAGGTTCTTAAAGTATAATAAATTAAAAAATTGCATACCTCAAGAATAAGAGAGAGGCAGGCAGGATAAAATGTCATAAATACACCATAATTAACGATCACAGACATACAAGCGAACCAGCACAGTACTTCCAGACGTGCAACACCTGAAAAAAAAAAATGTACAGTACAAAGTATTAAATATTTTAACAAGAAAATATCACGAATTTCTTAATGACATATGTCATATTTATTTTGTAAAAATAAAAAAAAGTAATACATCAGGGGCGTATATAGAAATTTTTTCGGGGGGGGGGGGGGCGAACTCAAAAATTTTTCTGCTGAAATTTTTTTTTTAAGAAACTAAATTTTTTTTCACACGAAATTTTTTGCGGAACATTTTTCTTTTGCGGAACCAAAGTTTTCCATCCTGCGGAAAAATTTGTTGCGCTGATGTCTGTATATCCCTATATATGTATGTGTTTGGAAAATTTCGGGGGGGGGGGGCTCGCCCCCCCCCCCCCTTATATACGCCCCTGGTCGAACGTTTGCTCTAGCCCTTTTATTCTCTTCCACTCAAATGAAAAAAATTCTATTCTAATCTATATCATGGAAGTAGCCAGGGGGAGGCAGGGAGGGGCCTTTGCCCCCCCCTGGCTTGTCCTAAAAACAAACAAATATATATTTTTTCCCATTGAGATTTTTTTTAAGGCCCCAATCCACTACATTAATTTAATTTTTTTTTTTTTATTTAAATAAATAATTAATAATCTATGTATATATTAATTGCAAACCCCCCTCTCGCTCTAAAGAGGGGTTGCCCCCTCCTAACAAGATGTCTTGCTGCGCCCATGATCTATATTGCTATCTTTTTTCTCGCTTCACCGGCGAAAACACCAACTACTTTTTTTAAAGTGAAACTTTTATTATATCACTACGAATTTTTTGGTTCTTCTATCAGCATGTCGCTTTGTAACGAGGTGACGTAAAAAGCCATGACGCTACAAGGCATAACGTCACAATCCGTGACGTCAAAAATAAGAAAGTTGAAATTTAATATATATAATGAATTATAAAAAAATAATTGTGAGATTTAATAATTCAATTTTTAAATTGATAAAATATAATTTTTAAAATAATTTAAAATATTCAAATCTTCAATCTATATATACCAGGGGCGTATTTATGGGGGGGGCCGAGGGGGCCCGGGCCCCCCCCGAAATTTCCCAAACACATATACATATATAGGGATACATAGGCGTAGCCACGGGGGGGATTTGGGGGTTCAAACCCCCCATTGGACCCAAGCCATGACTAGATATTTAAGCTCTATAATACAAAATACTTTTTCTCTCTATATATTTCATATATAGGGTAAGAGAAAGTAAAATATAATAATTTTCTCTAGCTTTAAAAAAAAAAAAAAAAAAAAAAAAAAATTAAATAAAACGCAAAAAATTCGAGAAAATTCAGAATTTTTCAATTGAAAAGAATTGATTTTTGTTATGCTTTATAAAAAATTAAAACGGCTTAAAATTGATTAAATCTCGCAAATGAAAAATAATAAAAATTATTATATAAATAAATTTTTTATTTTTTTTTTTAGAGACCTCTGATGGGACTCTGGTCAAGAGTAACATATAGATCCACCTTCGTATTTTAGGCCCATATACATGAAATTAAGATTTGCATTTTTTATTGCCTGATACGTGGTGTTTGAAAAATTGCGGCACTTAATTAAGAAAGGGCGGGCCCGAGCCACCCCGAGGGGGGGGGCGAAGGCGGGGTAAGTGGCTAGTCATATATCTCATTAGACGCCCTATACCATCCCCATTAGCCGGGGAGGGGGGGGGGAGAGAAATAATCCTAAACCCCCCCCATCAAAAATTTCTGGCTACGCCTATGTAGGGATCAGCGCAACAAATTTTTCCGCAGGATGGAAAACTTTGGTTCCGCAATAGAAAAAATTTCGTGTGAAAAAAAATATAGTTTCTTAAAAAAAAAATTTTCCGCAGAAAAATTTTTGAGTTCGGGCCCCCCCCCGAAAAAAATTTCTATATACGCCCCTGATATATACTGTATATATATAATCCAGGGGGGCGAAGCCCTCCTGGCTAGCCGCGCCGCCCGCCGAAGGCGGGCGGCGCGGCTAATTACTAAATAAATATTGTTCACAGTTTTTAACATGCGTCTATTGATTTCCTATTTTCCAATTATTAAATTAAGATTAAAAACGCGATTTTAATAACCTTAATTGAATAATTTTTTGAAAATTTTCAGTTAAACGCCTACGATCCGAAAAAAGTTTCACTTGCATCGTGGTTTCATAAAACCACACAATGATTTTCAGTTTTTCTCGATTTTCTCAATATTCTCTAACAATTTCGATTAAAATTCATAAATTAATTATTTTTTTAGATGCTCTTTAAAATGTATATCAGTAAAATTTTCGTGAAAATTATTTGAAGTACTCTTTACTGAAAAAGGTGCGCGCCAGAAGACCTGGGACAAACTAATGTTGGTAACAAGGTTGGCCAACTTGCCCATACACACTCCAACAGGTTTTCCCAACAACATGTTTGACCAACTTGATTGAATTTGGTTTGTCAACATGACCATACACACAGCAACTTCACCCACAACACAACCAAGTTGGACAAGTTGCTGTGTGTATGGGCCCTTTAGAACCAAATCGTAGATATCGAAGGGAGAGAGACATTGGGCAAAGCAGGACTCGGTAGTTCTCACGGGTTAAAATTAAGGCCATGCGTGTTGTAGCGCCAGATTCGTTACATATATTACAAAAAATATTATTTAAGAAATATTTTTATTGTGTAAGAATAAAAAATATATCTGTGTACAGTATATTACATATATACATAGGTAAGAGAAAGTAAAAATAAACTGTTTCAATTAAAGACAAGAAGCAGTGAATTTTTTAAATTTTCTATTTCTTTTAATAGGCCTATTATACCAGGGTATCTGGCATCCCCTTTTCTTATTTGAAGAGAATAACGAAATTCACTCTACCCTCTCCTTTTTCCGGATTTTATTAAATAAACGTCTCTTTTGCTTCCTATCTTAGAAATAAAGAAACAACTTTAATTAAAGATATCAATTAATGACTAAGAAAGAAATCATTTTACCAGAGAGAATTCCCATGCTGATGACAAGGCCTTCGACGACAGTGTCTAGAGTAATGGTGGGTCCGAGGAGTGCCATCCCCCGGGCGATGTTCGATGGCACTTCATCGTGAGATCGAGAGCTGAGAGCAAATTGTGCCAGGACTGTGGCCTTGGATAGGTCAATCACCAGCAGGAAGAAGAATAGAGCATCCCTGAAAAGTATGAGGAAAATTTATTCAAAATTACTCACTCCAGCAATTAAGTGAAATTTAGTTTAATAACCTGATGTGAACTAGATTCTAGTTTTTTTTATTCAAATTATGTAAAAGATGTTTTAATATTTTTAACATCTCTATTTTTTTTTTTCTTTTCAATTTAATTTAGGGTGACTTTTGTCACGCAACAGTTTTGTCACTGTAGCCCTTCAAAAGGTAGGTCACTGTCACGGTGATTTTTTACAATATTTAATTCAGTCAAGTGACAAACTATCACCCGTGTGCGTATGTGAGCGGAACAGTTTCGTCACAGAGAAGTAAGCAACTTCTTGCTTTTTTGCCCTAGTAACAAACAAGGGCGGATCCAGAGGTGTTTCTCGGGGGGGGGGGGTAATCTGATGTGACTCGTCGCACAGCACACTATTTTTTTAATTTCGGTAATTTAAAAGCGCATTCTGTACTTGTTTGCCAGAATATAAATACACATCAAATTTTTAAGCATTAATTTTAAAAATTTTACATTAAAAATAAATTTTTTTGCGAAAAAAGGTATTTTTTCGAATCTCGGGGGGGGGTAATTACCCCCTTTACCCCCCCCCCCTTGTATCCGCCCTTGGTAACAAATACGTAAGTCACTCTACTGTCACGTCATTTAGTGTGCGCTACTTTCATATAAACCTATGTAATGTGACGGCTCATACTGCTAGTGACAAAACTGTTGTGTGACAAAAGTCACCCGTGTGCGCATGCCTTTACACTATTTTTTTAAAACTAAATAAATTAGATTTATATTGATGGTGGGTGAAACGTCCCATGGTCCTCGGAATCTCTATCCTGGAACCTTCTCCTTCTATCAGGCCATCGATTTTTGACCACATCAGCAAAATATTCACATTCCCCTATATATCAAAATTTCATTGAAGAGAGTAATATAAATCTTAAATTTAATTAATTAAATTATAAATTTACGCTATCTGAGTCTAATCAATGCTTTTAATTATAAGATCTCATAAAATACATGTCTCACAGTTTTCAAAATTCAATTTCAATTTAAAATTCAATTTTATTTTAAATAAGTTATATTGCAATCAAAAAATTTTTCATTTACTTATTACCAAAAGAAATTTTATTTAACCTTTTTCTTGTTTAAGCAAATTTTATAGGTCAAAAAAATTGTTTCATAGCCCATAACAAAATAAAATAGTGATTTTAAAATTTTGAATCTGATCTTTTTAGAATAGATTGTTCCTAGCTGTGCAGTCCTTCCTCAATGGGCTAAAGAGGATGAGTCACCCCAAGGTGAAATGTATTTACCTGGTTTAATATAATTATTAACATACACTGTAGATAATCAACTTACTTTAAATCTGATATGTCATTGCCTAAATAATTTATTACAGTTGAACTAAAGACGAAACTTGAAAATACTGTAAAGAGACCCGCAATACCTGAAAAAAAGAAGAATTTTTTTTTAAGAAAAAATATGGGTCAGGATTATATAATTAACTATAAGGTTCTCTATTTATGGCTCCGAGGTATTTGCTTCTGATAGCAAAGGTCAAGGGCTCGCATCCCGTCCCAGGCGACGAAATTTATTTCACTTGAATTGGATACCAATCAATTTAAATAAAATATGGACGGATTTAAAAAAAAAAAAAGGTTATCTATTATCCTCAGGTATCAAAAAGAGTAATTTTTTGATTATTTAAAAAATTAGGAAATAATTATAAAAACAATTTTAAATTTATTTATTTCCTCAACTTGTTTAAGATTCTGATAATTTATTATATATTCATAAAAGTGAAAACAGCACAAGAATCAAACAACACAAGTAAATTTTATTCAAATATTTTTCTAAATAATTTGCGTATATTAGAGTTAAATTATTCTTGGATAGAACAAAAGACAAGTTGCTGTAAAGAAAGGATGAAAGATGAAACCAGTCTCTTCTATGGGAGATATCTGAGGAAGCACAACCAATTGGCTACCAATTAATTTAGAAAAAAAGAATTGAATCTAAATCGGATTTTAAATTACCGTGCAATAAATTAAAAAATTTTAAACAAGTTAAGGGAGGGGGTTCACTCCATGTGAACAAACTTCGTTTGTTTGTTTTTTACGGTAGTTTTTATTTTCACTTTTGCTTTGCATACTTTTTTAGCCCTCCCTATCTGGGAAGTGAATAGAAATATTGAAAAATTCCGACTCTTCACAAATTTCAATATGACACTCTTTTGGTTTCTATGATATATGAGTTTCGAAGAAAGTTTATTCATTCTGACCCCCTTTTCTTGTCTTTTTCCATCGTCAGTCAACCTGGTGGTCCCATTATGTAATAGGGTTTATATCACCCCCTCTTCTAGAAAAGAGAAATGTAAACTCTAGGGCGGCCCGGACGGAGCTGTAATTTTTTTGACTTTCAAAACTTTATTGTAAAAATATAAAAAAACTATGCAGTTTTAATAATAACTATAAAGGCCCAAATAGGAGAATCACTTTAAAAAATTATAAACCCTTGCTCCTTCCTAGGTGGATTAAGGGGCACAACTCCATTTAATCTAATCTAAGAAATATATATAATATATAATATAATGAATATAGGAGCGGAACCAGCCAGAAATAAAAAACAAATAATCAAGACGTACATATTAGGTCAATTTTATTGCCACCAAAAACTAATTATATTTATTAACCTTCGTACAGCAGTAACACAGTTCTGTGTTTGTTCCACTAGATTTTTTGTATCGACCATAAATTAGAATTCCAGATGTAAATTTAATAAACATGAAAAAATATTTATATATTAAATTAATTAATTAGATTAGATATTTTCTATCTATATTTTCAAAGACAATCTGGAGTAGAGCCACAATACAGATAGAAGATATTTTAATTTCTTTGTAGATGGCCGTAAGGAAAATCAAATATTAATTCTAAGGACCGTCGACCAAAAAATAAATACTATTTCGTTTGCTCGTTATCCAAAAAATCACGTTAATTCTCACTGGCTTCTTCAAACCCCCGCTTTACGGAAAATAGAGAATTTTTTATTTTGCCATCATTTTTTTTAAGCAAAACTTACACAAAATTTTCCTGCCGATTTTTTTAAAAATATGATAAAATTTTTTTGTATGAGAAGCCATTCAACAATTAGGATGGACTTTGCCATGTGCAAGCCACTGGGGGAAAAACTATACAAGTATTTTAACCAGCTGTATAAAAAAACAATGCAAAAAAACGGTTTTTTTGCAAAAAAGGGACATTCCGAAATATTTGCAAAATAAATTATTTTAATTGTGGAAAGCAACCGCTGGTGTATATTTTCTCCATATCCATAACCTCAACGATTTGTCCCAGCAAAAAATTTTTTTAAAATATTTCCTTTATTACAATAGGCCTAACTTTATATTTTTTGTAGTAAATGAAAATATCGTATTTAGTATTAATTTGTGAATTTGTGGGAGTGAAAAAGTGAATGAAGAAAAACTTAAATTTTTTGAAATAATAAAAGGCAAAGAACATTAACTTAAATATTTTATAATTATCTGATTAGAGTCAAGTCTAATTTAATTTTTTTTTAGGACCTGAATCTGAACAAGTAGTGCTATGATAACATAACGGAAAAAATCATTTTTAATTTTAGCACAGATATTTTTATATTATTTAATCTAATGAGAATAAAAATAAATAACCTGAAAAGAAAGTGAATTCGGAAGTTATTTCTATTTATCTACGGAAGAAAGGACAAAAATAATGACAGCAAAACCGGATGCCGTGATCGAGATGTTCGCATTTTATTACGTGGCCTGTATAATACCAAAAGGTGAGGGAGGAGGGGGATGCCCGGCCCCCCTCTGACAAGGAAAGCACTCCCAACACTTTCTCCTAAGGGGATTTCACTTTCATTTAATGCATGCAAGACGCATAAGTTTGCCGCTGCGTCATCGGACCTTAGCCGAAAGTCATGGTCAATAAAAAAAAAAGATGGCCATCATTAATACGCAACTAAATTAAATGGAAATGCAATATTTAGGTAAATAAACTTCAAAATTAGATGAAAGTTTCGATTGGTTTTTGATTTTTTTTTTTCATGTAAACTTTGAGAAATCATTTATTTGAATAATTATGGAAATGGATAATTTTTTTATCATCATGATTAATTTAAAAAAATCATGAATATACATAGAATATAATTAAGTTATTTAAATTTAATCTAGCAATCAATAAGTAAAAAAAAAATTTAATATTTTCACTTTCTTTGTTTGTCTAAAAAAAAAAAAAACAACCCATTGATAAATATAAACAACGCTTAGTAAAAAAATTTCCGCATAGCCAAGCCTTGTCAAAACTATCAGATTAAAATAGCTGCAAGCTAAAAAATTTTCATATAAAAAAGTGATATTAGAAAAAAAAAGTTTTTTTTGAACTTCTGAGAAAAATATTCGATGATAATTGTATTGAGGAAAACTTAAAATATGAGACTAAATTCGGATAAAGTATAAATCAAAGGTCAAGCTGATTAATCATTAATCTACAATTTTGGAGCCGATTAATTATCTGATAATTGAATCCTAAATGTCCCGTCAAAAAATGTATGACTAGAAACAGCCTGTGTATGGTCAAATTCTTTCTCCAACTAACTAAATTTGCTCATTTATCAGCCATTCATTCACTCTGAAAATGTTACTACAAACTTTCATTTTGAAAAAATGACGAAGTTAAAAAGAAACAAGTATTAAATATCACTTAGTTTTTGTAATCTTAATGACATTAAGCCCTCGCTTGATATGAGCATTTGAAAAAACATCTAATATTACAGAAAGATGATTTACCTACCCTAAAATATCATTTTTTTATTTAATTCTCCATCTTTTAAGATTTTCATGTTTTAGTAACTTATAATTAGATAATTGTTAAGAAAAACGTTTTGTATGGAATTTCCTATGGTGTTTTTGGTCCGGTTTATCGTGAGAACCAGAATCAATCCAAATAAAATAATTTATAGGCTGAGTATTTCGTCATCATCTAAACCCCAGAAAAAAATTGTTTTGTTCCCCTGTGTTATTTATATCTAATTATTCATTCAGTTAATTATCTAATTATTAATATTTAAGTATTAAATTGAGTAATAATTCTAACTTAAGAAGAAGAAGAAGATATTTAAATGCAGTTTCAAAAGTGTATCAAGAATATGACGATAGAAATTAACGTTTGGTTGCTGGAAGTTAGGCAACCAAAATGGCCAACTATCTCATGCAATGTTCGATTATTATAATAGCTGGCCTCTCTAAAACTAATCATGCATATGCAGTTGATAAAAGAGCAAATCTATTTATGTGTTGTTGATTAAGGAGATTATTTTCCACCAAGGATAAAAGAATGAATTTATTATTTTCCAGTAGAATGTAAATAAATATACTTAATTAATGTTTTCTAAGTTAATTGTGAGAATGATCTTCCTTATAATATAGTATAGTCAGTCTTTTATATACAATATATAATATATATCAAAAAATTGATTTTATGTCTAATATACAGGATGAACGAAATGTCTAGATTGAAACAGAATTTATTTCATGAAAGACAGTAGCCTGAGTTTGAGGTGTGTGTTTGTGTGTATAAAATACCGGTATGTCTAGACTTGAAGACTTAAGGTGCGCGTCTCGAAAAGTCGTTAGAAAGCTTTTGACTACCGAGTTCCTCTAGGCGGCAAGAGATGGCGTTAGTGTTCCCCATAGGAAAACAAGGGACAAATTGCATTTCATTCTAGACTTTCCAGCTAATTAATTAAAGGCAAAAAATTAATTATTCTTTAACACAATGATTACTAATTTAATTATCTACAACTTATAGAGCTCCTTTTTTTAAAATATCTTTTATTTAATGCGATTAATCTAAAAAAAAATTTTTTTCCGAAAATCAAAAAAAGGGCTTCTATAAGTTGTAGATATTTTAAATAGCTTTAATTTAAAAAAATTTGAGGTCGATAGCTTCTAAATTGTGGCCGCTGGAAAGTCCCAAAATTAGCACCACGAGACGCGCACCTTAATAAAAAAAGACATCGACTTGCCTACTCGGATATATTAAGTGGAGTGAATATTATAGAAAATCTAAAAGTTTATCCTTAAGGACGATGATGAAAGAATGCATATCAATATAAAAGTATTATCACATAGGCCTATATTGAAATTTTATATTTTATTGATTTTTTTTTAATTAAATCAAATTAATATTAATATTTATTATTATTACTTCAGAAACATATAAATAAGAAAAAACCTTATTTAGGAATAATTAAAAGTTTTTAAAGACAAAAAAAAGGATCTTGATTTTTCTTTAGTCCCTCCTCTAAATTTTTATAAAATAAATTGGGCGTAGTGAATCGACTGCCTCTCAAAAGGTTGGTCTTTAGAACATCCTCAGGTAGTAATCAAGTAAGTTAAATTGTAATTAATTTCCTGGGAGCAGAGATAAGAGCGAACCCCTTTAAGATAAAAATTTTGTGAATTTCTGCATAGTTTATTTTCTTGTTATTTAAATATTTATTCCTAGGTAAAAATAATTGGGAATTCAAAATTCCTGTGATTACAAAAAACTTTTTTTTTTTTTCTATAGGAAAGTGTTGATAAAAAGATTCAGCTAATAATAAAATAATAATTTCAAGGTATGATTTCAGTTATTAAAAGAATTTTAATAGTTCATTATGCATGTCTATTATATTAATTAATAATTATAAACTTATGACATTAATTTTTCTGAAATGGAATAAGTGAAGGTTTACAATAATATAAACCAACATCAGCATAACAACAAGGAGAAGAAAGTGAAAGAGGAAGAAGTTTGGTTTGGGTGCGGGTGAAAGCACTAGAGACCAAGACCATGAAGACCTGGACTAGGACCAGATCCAAGGTCCCACCCGGAATTGGAAATGTGCATCATCTCCATAGGGAGAAAGTACAAACAGTGGCAGTCCTCAAGGACGGCCTGAGTTCTATGTTGTTTACATCACCTCCCCTTACCTCCGCCAACCTCTTTCTCTCTCTTGTCACGGTTATGGTGCAAAAAAGTGTGAGATCATCATTCGGTGAAATTTTACCTTCAAAAATGCATTTCCTCATTCATTTACAATGAAAAAAAAAAAAAACAAATAAGATTATAATAATTAAATAATAATACTACAATTAATTTTAAACAATTCTGGATGGAAAAACTATATTTAAAAAAATTATTAAAAAAATTTTCCTATTTCTATAGAGAAAATGAAATTTCAAGTGGAATTTCCAAGTTGAGGGATTGTTCCGAATAGAATATCAAGGTGAGAGATGTTATAAGATTTGTAGAATTGTTTCTCAAGATAAAGTGAAATAGTCTTCTGAACGTAACCTTTATAAGACTATTTCAGATAAAAATAAAACATTTATTATACATTATAGCAAAAACAATATAGATAGGTAAGGGGTAGGGGGAATTTTAATTATTAATATCGAACACCTGCAAAATTTAAATAACTTTAAATTTAAATTATTTAAAAATAAATTTAAATAACTTTTTTTATGTGTATAAGGGAAGGGAAGGGGGTCTGGCAAAGCTGACAGTGGAACTGCTTTATAGGTTATATTTACATTTAGTGTCCTGATTTTAAACATGTGCTCGAAATGTTGACACAGTATAAAATAATTTAAAATTTTCTCCCTTCTGGTTGCTCTAGTAAATTTCTCCTCTATTGCCAGATTAAGCGTAAATTACAAATAAATAAACTAGCATTTGATGTGGAGTAGTACTGTACAGTACAAATGAATGTATTCAATAAAATTTGGGGAAGTTTATTGTGTTTGGTTCAGAGGGAGACGAAACGAGAATAAAAACAATATGTTTTTTATGTAGAATTTATTTGATTTCGACTACAGCAAAAGTTTTGAGGTCTTACTCCTCATATTTAGGTCTAAGAACAGAAATTAAAATTTAGGCCTGAAGATTGCAGCATGAGTGAAAAAATTTACAGGAAGGTGAAGAAAACAGACTTTATTCGGCCCAAAATTATTTATTACCCATGTCAACGTTTCGGGACTATACGTCACCCATCCTCAGGACAAAGGTTGTAAAAAATCTTTCGTGTCTCCTGCACTCGTGAAATAAATACAACAAATTATTTTGTTGTCTGAAATGATGGCTGTATTTCAGGCTTCAGCTCACCTTATAGCCAAATTACATACAAGTTTCAACCACGAGCCACTCTGAGTCAATGCTGCAGCATGATTGAAACTTATATGTAATTTGGCTATATGGTGAGCTGAAATACAGCCATCATTTCAGACAACAAAATAATTTGTTGTATTTATTTCACGAATGCAGGAGGCACGAAAGATTTTTTACAACCTTTGTCCTGAGGATGGGTGACGTATAGTCCCCGAAACGTTGACATGGGTAATAAATAATTTTGGGCTGAATAAAGTCTATTTTCTTCACCTTCCTGTAAATTAGACGGTCTTCCTCCATACGATTATATGAAAAAATTTAATAATCAAAACCAATCAAACTAGCATTCATTAATTTTTTTAAAGTGTTATAGAAGAAATAATAAAATATTTTTAGAAGGAAGAAGAGAGAACTCAAAATAATCTAGTAAAAACTAACTATTATGACTTTTAAGTTTTAATTTAAAAAAAATTGTCAATCCTAATGATGAAAGAGAGGAAAGAATGAATAATTTCCAGCATTGGACGCCTGACAGCTAGGCAACCAAATCTACATTGAGAGTGTTCCTATTTTCATCTTAAAATGGTATTTTAATTAAAATACAGTGGAGTAGCGAGATTAACTGGCGCCCGGATCACAATATCTTTTTAGCACCCCCCCCCCTTTCAAAACCATATAATTAGAGTAGAGTAGTTATTTCATGATTTAAAAGTCATAAAACCAAATCAAATTTCTATTATCAATTATCCTATTAGTCTTTGATGGTGAAATTCTAATTTTTAATGATATTTCTCGGTTAATTTTAATTTAGAATTAAAAATACAAATTCAACACTAGATTATATTGTATATTTAATTCTAATTTACAAAATGTTTCAACGACAACCTACGGTCGAAAGTTTAAATCGGTGAATTTTATTCAACTTTTACCATTTCTATTTTTTTGTATAAAATGAGATGAAAAAAAAAACTTGAGTGTTCAAAATTTGAATGTACGGTATATAATTAATAAAAAACTAGACCTATAGATAGGGTCTACTAGTAGGCAATTATGTTGAGGTATTTTTATATGAGGAGGCGATAAAGCCGTTAAAGCTTATAATCCTGAGTTGAAGACAACTCGAGTTCAAATTCACCTCAAGACAAAAAAATAATATATGAGAAAGTAACTTGTTTAATAAAAAATAATAATAATAAAAAAATGAAGTAAAATTTACTTACCAAGAATATACTTGGACCCAAGTTTGTGCAAATGGCAAAATTGATAGTAACTATAGAGCAATGCCACACATCGAATTATTGTCATTATTATCACGTCGATAGCGTTGTAATCCTGAAAAAATAATATCTATAATTAGTTTTTTTTTAATTGAAAAAAAAAAATTTAATATATTCATAAAAAATCTGGTGTGATTGGTCGCACGATTACCGAAGGTAAGAGAAAGTTGTATTGTGTGCTTGTCACACCAGACTTTTTGTGTCGACATATGATTAGTTTCCGACAGTACAGTACATTTTTTTTTATTAATGCTTTCGACCAAAGGCCATTGGTTTACAAAAAACTTATATAAAAAGTAACTTAACAATATAGTAAATGCCTAACAATATAAAAAATTTAAAAAAAAAGTACAGTACATTTGAATTCAAGATGTAAAATTTATAAACGTGGGAAAATATTTATATTTTGATACCATGACAACCATTTATTCTATCTTTCCTATTAAGTACAAGAGTAAAGTGGTCTTCAGAAGATTTCAATGGCAAAATGAGAATCAGGGCCGGATCTAGGGGGGGGGGGGAGGCAGTGGGTGCGTGTGCCCCGGGCGGCAGATATCAGAGGGCGGCAATTAAAGAAAGATTTACTAAAAAAAAAAGGTAAAATGATATGAATTTTGTATAGAAAATTTTAAAGAAGGGCGGCAAATTAAATTTTGCCCCCCCCCCCCCTAAAAAATCTCCTAGTTCCGGTCCTGATGAGAATATACATTTTAAAGAGCATAAAAAAATTAGTGATTTTTGAATTTTTAACAAAATTGTTGCAGCAAATTTTGAGAAAATCGAAAACTGAAAGATTACATCAGTAAAGTACTAGTACTCTTTGGCCGATTTTGTACAAAAGCTTCGTGTCATGTGCCAGAGGGGTGCCTAATTTAAATATAAAATTTCAACCTCCTAGCTCTTTTCGTTCTTGAGATATTTTGTTCACAGTCACACAGACATAAATACCATGTTGAGAAAACCACTTTTTTGAGCTCAGGGGAACTCAAAAAACATAGATATCCATCAAAATCTCGATATCGAATTTTTGACATGAAACCAATACTTACTCTCTATTATATATAGGTAAGAGGAAGTAATAGGATTAAAAACACCTATCTAAATATAAATTACATGCCAAGAAAAAAATTAAGGAGTTTATTTGAACTTGATCAAAAAGATTCTAATAATCAAAAAATTTATAATTTAAAATTAGTACAATCGAAGCTATAGATTAAGTAACAAACTCGCTGATGTACCTAATATAAGGCGAGAGGTCCATTATTTGAAAATTAGGTTTTCTTTAGTTCTAGAGAATTAGAGAGAATGATTTCCACAGAATAACGATTACACTTCATTTTTTTATTAATAAAACAAATTCTGATGAATTTTTGTAAATAAATTAGACCTGATTTTAAATTCTATTTCTTAGCAATACAAAGTTTGATTATTTTCTTCTGTTCATAGCTTGCCTTGACTTGAATATTAGATAGCTCCTTTATTTTTTTTTTCCGAAGCCCATTAATATTCTCGGTCAATCGACGACTCTCCAAGTGCCAAGTCCAAAACCGAATGCAATCGGTGATTAATAATACATTCTAATTTCAATTTCAATCAAAAATAGGAAAAGAAATCGTGACAGCTGCAATTTGGTATTTGCTTAGAGTGAATTATTTGCACGAAGAGAACGAACAGTTAAAGAAGATAATTCAGTTAACCAAATAAAGAGTTTCTTTGGAAACTTGAGATTAAACTTATCCACTCAACCTTTTATTTATGCGAATAAAAAAAAAAATTTAAATTTGCCGAACTTTTATTCTGCGAATCAAGAAAAATTGTTTCTCACCTTAAGGAGATTTAAAACATTCGCTTGAAAAGAATATACAGTAGATTATTAAATATAAGCGATGTTCTGATTATTGGATTTTAATAGCGTAATCAAAACTTGGCAGAATATTAAACAAAAAACACGTTGAAGATTTTCTAGGTGAGAGGGAAAAAATTTACAGTAGAGGAGAAAAATAATTGGAGCATTAGCCTTATAATTTTAAGAGTTTTAAAAGATGCTATTTTTAAAAAATAATATCAGCTTTAGAATAAACAAATTTTTCATGTAGTGCAAAAATAAGTTTTGTGAAAAAAAGGCTTTTTTTGAAAAAATTAAATAATTAATATTAATAATTAATACATGATGAAGATAGGGGCAGCCTGGTTGAATAAATAAAATCCGGAGCTGATATTCAGGCAAATTCCAAATAAATAAAAATTAAAAATACAAATTAAACACTAGGTTATTTGTTTCAAAGGTTTTATTAATTAAAAATTAACACTTAATACGTATTTCGACAATTTCTTGTCATCATCAGAAGTGATTACATTCTCTGATATTGATGACAAGAAATTGTCGAAATACGTATTAAGTGTTAATTTTTAATTAATAAAACCTTTGAAACAAATAACCTAGTGTTTAATTTGTATATTTAATTTTAATTTACAAAATGTTTCAACGAGAACCAACGGTCGAAAGTTTAAATCTTACCAAATAAATAATCCAAATAAATTGGATTTGATGAGAAGGATTAATAAATAAAATCCTGAGCTGATGTTCAGGCAAATTCCAAATAAATAATCCAAATAAAATGCCTGAACTAGGGTTTGGACACCGGTGGAAACCGAAACCGGTAAACCGGTTTTTTGGCTAATTTTCAAAAACCGAGAAATCGAGTTTTTCCCGAAAAACCGAATTCGGTTTTTCTTTTTAAATCTTTTCTTCAGTAATACTTGTATTCCAATAATAAATTAGCCCGTGACAGATGGCTCAGATAAAAGGCATTAAATTAAGCTTCTAGTGCCTGGGGCTTCGGGTTCGCTTCCCGTCCCAAGCGAGAAAAATTCATTTCATTTGAATTGGCTATCAATCATTTGAAATAAATAGGGATGAGTTCTAAATGGCCTGAGATGCCGAATTTTCCAATGCTTAAATAATCTATATATAATAATAGCGGAGTGTCTGTCCCTCCGTCTGTCACGCTCCGTTTGACCAACTTTCCGTTGGAATGACGAAATTTTGCAGTCTTATAGAGGTCGTTATGGAGATTCTAGGAAAAATACTCGGGTCCCGAAATTCCTACAATTTTTTGAGTTGAAAAAAAAAAACATTCACACTTTTTTCTCATTCACACTCGCAGTCACATTCACACATTCACAGTCTTTTCGGCAACTTAGGCCATATAAGACTACGATAACCGTTATATATGATAATCAGGCATTTCTATTTAAGCCATTTGGTATCCAAATAGCTTAAATAAAATAAAGGGGCTGCCTGGGGCCCGAACCTCGGTATAGAAGGTAGGCACGCTACCAACTACACCAAGCCAAAGGGGTCAATTTTTTGAGTTATTAATTCCTAAAGTTACGATTTCTCCCGTAGGAATTTTATGGAGAAATATATAAGCTTATGTATTTTTTGGATTTTTTGTATTCTATGAATGTAAACAAATCCTCAAGCAGGCACTGGATTGGAATAGTAGTAATAATAATTTTCTTGGGTTCGAATCGCAGGTAGTCCGATTATATTTAAGCCATTTGCATACTAAATGGTTAAAATAAGAATGCCTGGACCCCCAATAGATATATTCATTAATAACGGTTATCATTTAAGATGTTGTCAAAAAACCGGTTTAAAACCGGTTTACCGGTTTTCTGCTTTGTAAAAAACCGAAAAACCGGTTTTCAAAATTTTCCGGTTTTTTCCAAACCCTAGCCTGAACATCAGCTCCGGATTTTATTTATTCATCCTTCTCATTAATAAATAATACATTAAATTTGATTACATATTCGGTTTCCTTAGTAAATTTACTACAAAAATCCCTTTATTACAAATATTCGTTTCTACTTTTGTTACAATTTTTTTTACTTTCTCTTACCTCTATATACAGTATGTTAATATATATATAGAGAGAGAAAGTATTGGATTCATGTAATTCGATGTCGAGCTTTTGATGGATATACACGTTTTGAGGTCCCCTGAATCCAAAAAAGTAGTTTTCACGACATGGTCTGTCTGTGTGTCTGTGAACAAAATATCTCAAGAACGAAAAGAGCAACAATGTTGAAATTTTATATTTAAGTTAGGCACCACCTTTGCACGTGACATGAAACTTTTGAACAAAATCGGTCAAAAAGTACTAGTACTTTACTTAAGTACTTTCTCCGTATTTTTTTCGATTTTCTCAAATTCGATTTTGATTAAAATTCAAAAATAAATTATTTTTTAGATGCTCTTTAAAATGTATATTCTCATTTTGCTCTCAAAATTGTTTGAAGCACACTTTACTCTTGTAATTCATAGGGAGCAGGTTTTAAATTCCTTGAAAACAAAAAAAAAAAAGTAAATTTCGGAATTTGGAAAGTAAAATATGGTTCCTTGGGGCTCATAACTCCCCCCCCCCCCCCATTTTAGTTTCCTATATTTTTCGAAATTGATTTTTTTATCCATAGCTCCAAAAAAATTAACTGCAAATGCACCTAGATCTCTAGGGAAATTAATCGAAAAATTCATTAGTGAAATATATTTGGTTGTCTATCTTGATCTTAAATTTGATAATTGAAATTATATTATTAGTCAATTGTGAAATGATCAAGATGATAAGGAATAAATCCCAAAGAAGAATGCAGCTAATTTTATTTCATTTAATTTTAATAAAAATCACTTGCTGACGTTTCGGTTCGGGTTTGAACCATCATCGGAGCTACAAACATGGAAAATAACACAAAAGATGTTTTTTGTTTTACAGATCATTTGAAAAGACCTAATAAATTAATTAATCATACCTGTGATTTTGTCTTTATGTTTTTATACAATACATTCAAACTATTATGGAGGCAAGGATAGAGCAAATTAATATTATAATATAAAAAATAGTTGAATATAATCTCAAAATTCTCTGATATGGCAATATTTTCAAAAAATTAGCATAAGAAATCAGTCTCCGTTACTGATATGCGCACTATGCGTTTTCTCATGGCGCATGTGCGATAAAATAATTTTTTTAATAGTACAGAAAACCTTGCATTGCCTAAGTATCGTCCTACTCCTATGTACTAGGCTCTATTTCCTGCCACTACACAAAGATATTTTGAGATTATATTCAACTATTTTTTATATTATAATATTAATTTGCTCTATCCTTGCCTCCATAATAGTTTGAATGTATTGTATAAAAACATAAAGACAATATCACAGGTATGATTAATTAATTTATTAGGTCTTTTCAAATGATCTGTAAAACAAAAAACATCTTTTGTGTTACTTTCCATGTTTGTAGCTCCGATGATGGTT
Organism: Euborellia annulipes; assembly: GCA_023213315.1. NCBI lineage: Eukaryota > Metazoa > Arthropoda > Insecta > Dermaptera > Anisolabididae > Euborellia > Euborellia annulipes. The sequence goes on along the minus strand of JAKCPI010020235.1, from coordinate 15,047 downwards.
CAAACCCGAACCGAAACGTCAGCAAGTGATTTTTAATAAAATTAAATGAAATAAAATTAGCTGCATTCTTCTTTGGGATTTATTCCTTATCATCTTGAACATAATACTACAGCTATAACAAATTTTCAATCATGTGAAATGATAGTCGTCCAGTAGGCATTAGAATAGAATAGGTTAATTTTAGTTTATTTAAACTAGATTCATGATGACTAGATGATGTCAATCTAAGCTTATGACTTTTCTATCTGTTAATAAATATACTTTGATGTGTTTAGGTGAATCTTTTTAATATATGAATATATGTTTGTTGACCACAGGTCCTGATGATGAGCGTGATGAGCGTTCGAAACGTCGGCAGAGAAAATTAAAAATTTTGTCTTTTGTTGGCTGCCATATCCAGTTATAAGCTAGATTCAAACGAATAATTTGATCAAAATAGACATCGATTTATCTTGCCAGTTTTGGTTTGATTTTACTTTAAACAATGTTAAATCAATATCAAAATTAATGGATACTGGAATTATTTGCAAGAGTTCAAGAAAGCATAGATTGCATGTTACTGTAGAATATAAAGAATAAAACTTTTAATTAAATTTCTTTTTGTTCAGTGATAGTATTCACCAACTTATTATTTTCGAATTAAAAATAATATTACGCCTCTTAGATTGTTAGTTAATTTGAATCCAGTTCGAGAATTACGAACCAAAAAACTAATAGCAATTTACTCATATTAGGGAGATAGATCTTTAAATTCTTGCTCCTTGGGCCATAGCACAGTGGTAGAGTATCCACCTCTTATGCTAGGAGTCTAAATAATATCCTGTGGGCTAATTAGGATAAAATAAAGACATTCTGATTCTAAAGAGAGAGATTAAATGTATCATCTGTCAAAGTTCCTCAGCATAAATCGGTTCATATTTTTCATTTCTTAATTATTTGACAATCATATTTTTCAGTTCGAACGGAATATTTTTTTATGGAATTAAATGTTTTTTAGTGTGATGAATCCAAAACTGATCACCATATCTTTCCATCAAGTAGTTTTTTTTTTTTTTTTTTTTTTACAAAACATGAGTGTCCGCCCGCCGCGAAAGCGTGCAGGTCCTAGTTCGACTCCAGGGGGCGCAATTTTTGACCAATCAAAGAGAACTTATTTCGGAAATTTGTTATCTTAAACGATATATTGACTGGCTTATTTACAGAGAGTTGTTTGAAAAAAATTACATCTCTTTTCAAACAAAGCTACCTAGTTAGACCTGCAGGGTCTACGAGTAAACTTCCACATTAAAATCGATTAATCAATTTCTCGTATAAATCCAGTTTTTTTAATTTTAATTTTTTTTATAACAATTAACCAATTTCTCTAAATTTTCTTCTTTTAAGGACATGCGTGCCTTTGAGTAATAGAGTTTCTGCCTCTTGCGCTTGAAGTCAAGGACTCGCATCCCGTCTGATGCGACAAAAATTTATTTCAATTTAATTGGCTACCAGTAAATTGAAATAAATACAGACAAAGCGCCAGCTTATTCTCAGTGGAGGGCAGGAATGGGGCATTTTTATCAACGGGGGGGGAGGGGGGTAGGGCGGCCAATATACATATAGGTTAAATTAACAGTGAAACAAAAAAAAATTGGGGGAGGGGGCAGATATCCGTAGGGAGGCACTTGCCACTCCCCCCCCCCCCCCGTAGCGCCGTCCCTGGTTCCATTTCCTTGTGGTAAAGTATAATTTCAATAGGTGGAAATTATAAAATCATTGTAAATAAAAAAGCAATGAATGAAGACAGCAACATTTTGTTACATATTAACAATACCAACCAAGCTCTTCTTGACCTCTGTTGATAACTTTTCTCTTATTTTAATTTCTATTAAATATCTTTATTTATATAATTTTTCTGTTTCCATTACAAATTCGTATAAGTGATAAACTGACATTCATTTTATTGTATATTAATATACCACGTATATGGACCGAATATCAAGGTTGGGTAGTTTAATAATATAAATTATTGTCTAATCCGATGTTCCGATGTTGAAAGATAAATTTAAAAAATAATTCCCATCAAAGAGGAGACCTTGCCCTTGTTTTGAAATAATCGTATTTAAATTGTTGGCTTGTAAATCGGTCATTTGGATTAAGTAACATATCTCAATGTTCTAAAACAAAATTATATTGTTTATAAATATTTCTTTTCTTTATAATTTTTCGGCAAAAGAAGATATTAATGGGGTTGGAGAATAAAACCAGCAGATTAAACGCTCCACCTGACGTCCTTTATTTGGCAAATATTTCGACGCATATAACATGCATCATCCTCGCGGCACTGAGGATGATGCATGTTATATGCGTCGAAATATTTGCCAAATAAAGGACGTCAGGTGGAGCGTTTAATCTGCTGGTTTTATTCTCCAACCCCATTATTCTACTCATCCCAGCCTACTAAATAATCTAAGAAGATATTAATATTTAGATTTGAACATTCTAAAATTTATAAAAAAAAAGAAGAAATTTTGTAGACAGATACCTCGATAGCTATGCAGGATCCGGCTGCACAATGTCTTCTTGGCGGAGGTGGTCTTTTGTGTGAATTTGATGTTTCGTATTCTACAGTTAACATACACACTGTTAATGTCAATGTGGCCACAATCACTTCCCATGGATGTGAAGCACAAAATTCGCCAAGGCGACGAAATACACGAGCGAAAATCCTGAAACAAGAAAATTAAATTATCAATCAAAATTTTTATTTACAATGTTTTTTTTTTTGAGGATAAAGTTGATGTGCAAAAAAAAAACTTGGTCAATGTCAAACAGTCAAACACCTTTGAAGGAAGATGGAATGTAAATCGCTAGAAAAAGTCAATAGTTTAAATAATGTCAAAGTCAATTACTACTTAATTGTGTTGTAATATCCTATTAGAATACTTCAACTAATTCAAATATTTAAAGTGTAGATCAAACATTTAATTGGGATAGTTGATGAGAATTTCGCGAAAATTCAAGGATTTTATTTAATTATTTAATAAATACTCAAAGGTTAATTCTTATTTCGTAAATCACAAATTTTATATGTAAGTATATTTATAGTGTCTGCTAACAATGACAGGAGGTGCCAGCCTGGAAGAGCTGTCTCTACAACAATAAACGACATTTCGGTTCAAATTTATTAGATCATCATCAGGTATTTGGAAGCTGTCAATGTACAGTGAGGGACAATACTGAGTCCCACCCATCCGTTTTCTCCTTGTGATTATTTTATTGTTTTTAAAATAATATTATAAATTTTTTAATGGAAACTTTCATGGTTCAAACCTAGAAAATTCAAATAAAGATTTTCATTTTCTTTTATAAATACAATGAAATAATCACAAGTAGAAAACGCATGGGTGGGACTTAATATTGTCCCTCACTGTACAATATATTTCATCTTCGTTCCTCGCCTTAATCCCTCGGTGCGGGGTCGGCGGACCTACATGAAATTTTGCGACCGGGGAAGAACAGAACAGACCGGCTCGTCGCACGGTCTGACGCCCGTTGAAAAAAGGAAGGAAGAAACAGACATGAAAAGAACAGGACTGCCTGTCCAAGCTCGGGCAGCTAGCTCGTGGTCGCCATCCACGTGTACCCACAAGATGTGAGTCCCTGAGGGAGTACAATATATTTCATCATATAAGTTTATAAGTTTCAGCTATTCAAATTTCAATTTTCTTTGACTTTATAAAGTAGAAGGTGGGGGAGGGGGGTTGTGGTTAAGGTGACATATAGTAACAATAGGTCTTTGTACCAGTCTACAGCTTATTATATTATTTCAAAAATCAGGAAATTCGCAATCAAAAAAGAAAAAAAATAAGTAATAAAATTGTTGAATATGATTAATGAATAGCTTTTTGTCTTATTAACATAATTATTTAAATATTTAATTTATCCAAATAAATTTCTCCCTTAAATCTTTACTATTATTTCTTTTATATTTTTTTGAAATTAAATACAATGATTTTATGATAGTAAAGTGCATGTTGATGAATACACTATCTTTTTCTTTTTCATTCATCTATTCTTTTCAATCGTAAATTCAAAGAGCATAATTAATTTCTAACGTTTACGCTCGGGGATTTCCGCAATGAATTGCATTTAATTAATTATTATCTCCTGTAGAGAAAGCTTGGGAAGAACCAACAAAAATAGTAAGAAGGAAAAGAGAACTAAGAAATTCTTCAAATTTATTTAGGTTAAACGATACATTTTTTGATTGGTTTGTAATAAATACAATGTTATTGAAATCTTGGGAAAGTTATATTTATTCATTAAAGTGATTATGTTATGGCTGGTATGTAGGAAAGAAAGGTAGTAGGGACAAGAAATAATTTTCTCCTAATAAAAGATGAATTTTACTTCAAAATAAATAAATTTTATTGCTCATTCTTTTCATTTGGTTTGATAATGAATTTTTCAGAGGTCTCGAACCCACACCATTTTTTTCAAGATATTTTTCAAAATTTTAATCTCATATTTGGATATTTTATACACAATAGAGAATCCCAAAATAAATACAAAATTTCATAATAATTAGAAAAATTTTTTTTAATGTGTAAAAAGTTGCAAAGGGTACCTTTTAAATCGAAATTAACATGCAAATCTTCATAGTGAATTAACATTGGCTCTATAGAAGGAAGAGCAGGAATATGAATTTGAAAAAACGGAAATATAACATCAGTAAAATGCACTTGAAACAATTTTCACGAAAGATTTCACTGATATATTTTTTAAAGAGCATCTAAAAATAGTTGATTTTTAATCAAAATTGTTGGAGCGAATTTTGAGAAAATCGAAAAAAACTGAAAAAGTACATCAGTAAAGTTCTAGTACTTTTTGGCCGATTTTGTTCAAAAGCTTATTTTAAGTGGCCGGGAGGGTACCTAACTTAAATATAAAATTTTAATCAGGTAGCTCAATTCCTTCATGCTAAAAATCGTTACACCCACACACACACATACACAGCCAGACCAATTTGCGGGACCCACTTTTTTGGACGCAGGGGACCTCAAAACATTTATATCCATCAAAATCTCGACATCAAATTTTTGACAAGATCGCAATACTTTCTCTCTATATATATTTCATATATAGGGTAAAAGAAAGTAAAAAAAATGAATAAATTAAAAATTGTTAATTTAATTTGCTTGGTATCGTGATTACTTTCTAGATATAGATTTCTAGTTTTTTTTTTTTTTTTTTTTTCACTTTAAAGTTTTGGGTTGACCGAGTTGAAGTTCGGTTCGTTTTATTTTGATTAAAGTGAAAAATACTATTAAAGTACATAAAGGTCTTGTACTCGTATTTTTCCAAAGACGAGACCTAGCGTAATTTATTTTGTATACCAGAAATAAAATTTGAAAAATCATGCTGTTGACGAGAAATGGAATGCCAGCGCTGAACTAGTAGGTTAATATATAATTTTATATCTATTTATTAATATAAACAAAATCTGTCTGTCCGTTTGTAAAGCAGGGATTTGGTAACTTTTCATGAGCCCCCTTTCGTCCTGACCTGCATCGGCTCACTGATAATGATACCATGCAAAACTAACTTGAGCAAAATCACCTAAATTTATGTTTATGTTTGATTTTAATTAAACCAAACGTAGCGAGCAAGACATAAATGATTGAGTAAATTATAGAGAGAGTGGGGAAAGAAGAATGTAATGATGGAAAGAACACATCATTTGAAGGCCAAATGACACTCCTTGTTAGTAAATAGCAGCGACCAACTCTGCTTCTCCGAGGGAATCCCTCAAAAACTGGTTCTATCTTGGAAGAGACATCTGACCTCCTTGAAATATTTTCTACATTAATATATTCTTTATAATTAAAGGCCGGACAAAAAAAGCATAAAAATTTGGAAACAAAAGTTATTCAATAAACATAAAATTTGTAAAAAAAAGTATCTCATAAGCAATTTTTTTTGGAAAAAAGCTCTACTCATACCAATGGCGGAATCAAGGGGGAGGGGTAAAGGTGGTAATTACTTACTGTATTTTATTTATAATATAAAATTTTGAAAATTAATATTTAAAAATTTGATTTGTATATATATTCTGATAAATGATACTTTAAATTACCGAAAGTAAGAGAAAATCGTGTGCTGTGTGGCCATTGCACCAGATTACCCCTCGAAAAACTTCTCTGGATCCGCCCTTGACTCATACTCATAGTAAGGTATTAGGGTACTACTATTATGATATTAATTACATTACTAGTACTATTACGAAATATTAAAAAGGGCCAATATGCCACCAATATAGGAAAGGCGAAGGTCGGCTTCAAGCGGGCCCGAGCCAGAGTCGGGTGGGGGAGGGGGTCTAGGAGGGCACACCCCCCCCTTAATTGACTTTCATAAAAATATATGTGCCTATAATTCGTTTGTCTGTTCTCCTGAATATCTTCATAGCCTATAGGAATTTTAAAACGAAATGTTAAAAAGGAGAGGTGGCAGGCGGGTCCGAGCCAGGGTAGGGGGTCCAGGGAGAGGGGGGGGGGCAAAGTCCTCCTAAGGATTTTCGCAGTTAGCGAAGGATTTGTTTTACATGAACATTTTTGCCTCCCTGGCCCTCCCCAGAAAGTTCCTTGCCCCAAGAAAAATTGTAGGGGGCCATGGGACCAGCCATCTTTCGGTGGGCCTGGAAAGCCCCATATTTTCTCAATTTTTCTTGGGACAAGGAGCTTTCTGGGGAGAGCCAGGCCCCCCAGCACCCCCCTAGTTACGCCCTTGTTTCTAAGCTTTTACTTGACGATTCAAATTCTTCAGTAGTTGAATACACAACTAATTTCTAATTTTTTCAAGATAAATGGAATTTTCTCGATTTTCATCACCTCTAACTATTATTACTATTATTTTTCTTCAATTTTCTAGAATCTCGGTCAGTCCTGGAAGAATTTAAGAGCACCGTCATGATAAATAAGCGGAGAAAAAAAAATTTTTCAATTTAAAAAAAAAAATAGAACGCGAAATAATCCCTCTGAAATTTTCAGAGCATTTGTAGAAAAAATCAAAGTTTTTTATAAAAAAAAAAAAAATTAAAAAAAGTGTCATTCTTCCAGAAATTTTTATTTTTTTCCGAAAATGTCAAAACAAACGTTCAAGATGAATCTGTAAAATTTTGTCATATTTATTTCTGAAAAGTACATTTAAAGACAAAAATTTCAAAAAAAAAAGTCCCGATAAGTTAATTTTTGACAGTTTTACGGTTATTTAAAAAAAATCGATGTTTTTTGAAAATGCTATAACTTTTTTTTGGCTGGGTCGAAAAATCGGAAAAAATTCTCAGACACGTTTTCAATAGGGTACAAAAAGATGACAAAGTTTCAGCCAAATCAAAAATGGTCGAGTTAGCGTGGAATGCCCCATATATATAATGAATAAGAAAGAAGAAAAAATTTTACTTTACTAGGTTTAAAAAAATTTCTAATATATAATTAATGATAAAATACCAAAATTACAAGAAAGATAATATTATAATAGGATTAATATTACAAACAATATTTTAAACTTTTTCCTTAAATAATTAGATAAAAAAATTTAAATAAATATCAGTTGTTTAAATAAAATTGGAGAAAAAAAATAAAAAGTACTCGTACTTTTCATGGAATAAAAGCTAATGAGAGAAGTAATATTTATACTAGTATAGCCTCCAGGTTTTAATAAGTGACCTTTCTTTTTGTAAATAAATCATGATCTTCCATTTGTTTAGTGTAGGGGAAGGGCGGGCATAACGGCCAGGCTAAGCTCTTCTGATTTTTTGCGTTGACTTGCAATCGTTGTAGAAACTTTTGAATCATAGAATATATACATTAATTATCGGAGTTCATGTAAGAATATGTTTGGACTAACTTGTGTGAAAGGAATGTACTCAAATAATGGATTCTTCAAAAAGTACCCGAGTGGCCATTATGCCCTCAGGGGTAGGGCATAATGGCCATATAAGCAAGGAGTGATAAATAAATTGATAAAACTAAACTTTCAGTTTACAAAAAAAAATCTATTTTTACAAAATATTACCATATTTGAATTAACAAAACAGAATTTTACATATTTTGAATACAAAAGCTGCTTTTCGTCAAAAATATTTAGGTCTGCTAGCCTACTGAAAAAGAAATGTGGGGAAAAATACATTTTTAACAAAGTTTAAGAGCAGTTTTCGCACAAATACCCATTGTCCTCTTCGCCGATACCAGCACACAATTCATGGGCCCACAAGTCACATCCTTGGCACTGGATATACATAATAGCCACGTACTGGCCATTGTGCCCGCAATTTCGCCATTAATAAAAGCTTTGTATCAGTTATAACAAACAACGACGAACCATTTGAAAATATAGAATTTTTACACAAATTTAACACTCTTTTAAAATAACTATGTTCCAAACATCTCAGTCATTACATAAATTTATCATAATTACATAAACGAAGGACTTGCCTTAGATCACAACCTATGAAACACCCGGAAAATGCAGTAGCGGGTCACGTCGTGGTTCTTTCTTCTTCTAATGACTCAAAACAATTGACGAGGATATGAGAGTAAGCTTCGCGAGTTAATCCCAGAATTTCAGCACTGTTAAAGCCTTAAAAACCCATCTGGCCATTATGCCCGCGCTGGCCGTTATGCCCGTCCTTCCCCTACCCACTTTCATTCTAAAGTAACTTGAAGAATTTTTTAAATTTGAAATCATATTAAATATCTAAAGGCATGTCGCCGTATCCGTAACGAAAACAAACAAAAGATTATTAATTACAATGGCTTTTTTTCAGCTGAATGGAATATTTTTTATGAATTATATATTTTTTAGTGTGCCCCTCCATCACGTAAAATATCTTCTTTAGTCCATTATTTGAAAAAGGCAATAATTTTAATTATATTTGCAATTAATAAATTTTAATCGTACACTTGAAATTGAAAATAGTTTCAAAATGATTATGTATAATTGTCACCAATCTTTAAAGGATTCCGATAAAATAGTAATTTTTATATAAGAAATAAATAAATTAACACGCAAGGACAGACAAACTTATTTTATGTATTACGTGTAAATATTTGGAAAGTCAGATTTCTTTATTATTAGCTATATTAATTTTTTTGTTTTTTTGTTCAATAAGAAATAAGGGAACTCAGTGAATGGCTTAAAATAAAAGGAAAGTGTTGTAAAAACAATGTGTGAAGCATTCAATAGGATTTCTAGCTGTCAGAATATGTCAAGAGTGTGTTGCGATGTTGATAATTTGAAATCAAATAAGTGTTAATGCCAAGGGAGATAGTCAGATCTGTTATATTGTCCAAAACAAATACAAATTCAATTAGGTGTTGTTATGATATCAAATAAAATGAATAAGAAAATATTTATTCATCATTTGCACCAAGAGAAACAAATGGTAAAGAGAAACAAGTGAGAGGAAATAAGAAATTTTTTTTTAATATTACTAACAAACCAGTAGCGTATCCAGGTGGGGGCAAAGGGGGGCGCTAGCCCCCCCCCCTCCGCCCCAGGCGCATCAAGCTTTTGGCGCCCCTCGCGCATCCGGATTTCCGGCTTTTTCCCAAAATCTCCGGATATTTTTTTTTTAAATAGTAAAAAAAAAAGGTCGAAAGAAAAACGGCGTCAAACAGTTGACTTTCGCCCCCTCAGCCCTCAAAGGCTAGTTACGCTGAAACAATCTACTAATAAAATTAAAATTTTCCATCTTTTCACAAGGGTATTGAAATAAATCATAAATTTTATGAGAAGATATTTTATTTAGTAGAAAAACAATCGAATAGTTAACCATGAAGAAGTGATTGAAACCGAAACGTCGGGTCATTTTTTTGCCTAAAAATCTCCATTCCGTTCTCTCAAATGAAAATAAATTTCATCGTTCGGAGTCTTGACCAATGGGAGAAACAAATTCCTCTCTAATCCAAAGGAAAAGGATTAGAAAGGACTTACTTTTATTAAGTAAATGAATGTAAGATGTATTGTAAAAAGTGGGACCTGAAGGACCAAAGTCAAAGGCCGGAAAATAAATAAAAAAAAAAAAAGTAAATGAAAATAAGAAGCTACTGGTATTATAGAAAAATATTCAAGAATTTTATTTATTATGATTCGATCATATCCACTGCATCTAGAAGGAACGTCCCTCGGATGCTAATAATAAAATATATATATCTTTATATATATATATATAATAATGAATAGAAAAATTTAGAAAGTATGAATGAAATTTTTTACCATGAAGTCAGGAACTCATTCAAGGAGTTGCTTTGGAGGGGGAGGTGGGGCCAAAACAAAATTATTTATTTGGATATTTTGGATGCTTACTTAATAATATTAAAATTAAAAGCTTATAATAATTTTTTATTTTATTCATTTTTACTTTCTCTTACCTCTATAAGCTTATATTTAATATATAGAGAGAAAGTATTGTTAAAATAATTATTTTGTTAGCCCTCGGGCTTGGTGTATGGGTTAGCGTGCTAACCGTCTAAACCAAGGATCGCGGGTTCAGATCCCAGGCAGTCCGAAGAAGCTTTGTATACCAAATGGCTTAAATAAAATATCCCTGGACACTAAATATATACTAGGCTATTAAAATATTTAATTTAATTAAAATTCCTATGTAGAAAATAGACATTTTCTTTTATTTCATGATTCAAGTGTGAGTGGTTAGCTTCCCTTATAAAATACAATGGAACCAATTTGTTTAAATAATGGTAGACTAGCATAATATTTAATCAACGAATTTATTGTAATTATCTAATTTCCAATGCGGAAAAACAATTGGAATTTTGGAATGGGGTGTATCATCTAAGTGATTTTATTATTATAGTAAAATTGATCTTATTATTTTGAAGAAATACTTAAGATTAGGATTTCTATTAATTTGATATAATCTTAAATTAATTTGATAAAATGTATGAGAGTCAAGAGACGGAAATGATATTGAATGTTTTGGTTAGAATTTCGATTAAATTCGAAGCCTTGATTGGGATCTTGACCTAGCCAATCAATCAGTTCAGTGTCAGTGACCAACAGTTGACAGTATGGCTTTTAAATTGAGTTCCACTTAAACAACCACCAAATGGTATTATTAAAGCAAGAATTTAAATAGTGTGAATAAGGAAAAAGAATGAAAAGTAAGAAGAAAGTAAAAAATGTTAATGGAACTTTAATAAAGGAAATTATGAGAAGAGTTAAACATCAATTTAATGTATAATTCATAGGCATTTGTAAATATTTTTTAACGAATACAAACATTTGTAAACAATTTTTAATATTTTTATTTGCTTTCTTCTAAAGAATTGAGCATACTAGCAACTTTTTTCAATCAATAATAGTTGTTTAAATAATTAATAGTAGGGTTTAGTGATGCCAGATATTTTGATTTAGGCCTAAGGGTGAGCCTTTCGCTTCTCGTTATTTAAATCAGATTAGCAATTAGCAGGGAGCCTGGCAATTCAGTAGAGCAACAGTCACCAAATAGTTGCGGTTAAGGGATACCAAGCACGACGGAACTTAGGATTGGTAACACAAAAAAGTATAAGTATGAACTGATAAATGTCTATTCCAACTTTGAAACCCACATTTTATCTTATCGAATATAATTATTATTATTTGAAATTCCTATCGAGATCCCCGTTTATTTACTCGAGGCGCTTAAGTGAATGAAGATATACACCTCAAAACTAACCGGCCTCTGGCCGTAGCCATCTACCGGCACCCCGTGTAGTTACATCATTTCCTATCTCTAACTCCGCCTCCTGCTTTCGTCTCTAGCTAGTGAACTAATCCTTATTTCTGGTTCTAACCGGTTTCTTTTTATCAAACCTCTTCTATGCTAGGGAGGATGTCCTAGTTTGAGGAGGGACTCCCTCAGCACCGGCGTGTAGCCTACTCCTTTCGAAGAATGCATCACTGAGAGGGACTCTTCTTTACGTCCCTTCCACAGGACGGGATGTCACAGCAGCTCCCTCTCCTCGTAGAGTTGTCTGGGCGCTATTGTAGTGAGATCCTGTATTCCAATCCAGGGCTTGCTTGAGGATTTGTTTACATTAAATAAATATTTTTATTTAATGAAAAATCCCTCACGCCCAGGATTTGAACACGGATCTCCTTAGTAGAAGCCGACATCCTAGCCCACTACACCAGCGGGCCCCCTTATCGAATATAATAAAGGACTGAAGTACAATAGAAAATAAAAACTTGTTTTTTACTTTCTCTTACCTATGTATATATGTAATATATATATAGAGAGAAAGTATTGGATTCATGTCAAAAATTCGATGTCGAGATTTTGATGGATCTTCACGTTTTGAGGTCCCCTGAATCCAAAAAAGTGGTTTTCGCGACATGGTCTGTCTGTGGGTGTCTGTGTGTGTGTGTGTGGGTGGGTGTGTGTGTGTGTGGATGGGTGGGTGTGTGTTCAATTTTAAGCATGAAGGAATTGAGCTATGAGGCTGAAATTTTATATTTAAGTTAAACGGGGTGACCCGTGGGACCCGCGGGACCGGAAAAATAAGCTTTTAATCAAAATCGGCCAAAGAGTACTAGAACTTAACTGATGTACTTTTTCAGTTTTTTTCGATTTTCTCAAAATTCGCTCTAACGATTTTGATTAAAATTCAAAAATCAATTATTTTTTAGATGCTCTTTCAAATGTATATTCTCGTTTTGCCCTCAAAATTGTTTGAAGCACACTTTACTCTTGTGCTTCATAGGAAAGATAGGAGAAATGGTTCCCATGGTAACAAAATATATTTTTCCCATACTTATAAATTTTACATCTCGATTCAAATATTCCCTACTGCCGGGAACTAAATACATGTCGACACAAAAAATCTGGTGTGACAAGCACAGTACACAACTTTCGATTAACGAAGGTAAGAGAAAGTTGTGTGTTGTGCGCCAGTCACACCAGATTTTTTACCATGTGTCTACTTGCACCGTCAAACGTCACTCAATCAAGAACCAAAAAAGTCTATTAATTGCTTGGTATTTTTACTTAAGCTATTTGTATGTAATAAAAATTTTCTAAAATTTCAAATTTCCACATTTATTTATTTATTTTGTAAAACTAGGATAATTGCAAAATTTAATGTACGTATATAAGATTCTGTGTTTGATCTTTGTATACTACTAGAAAGTTAATCAAGATATTTAAAAAGAAAAGTTATATAAAATAGTATTCCAACATATACTACTTTGACTTTAATGTTGGCAAAATAGGCTTTGTATAATGGCTACTTTAAACATTTACATTTCATAAGTCACCTACCTATTTATTATTTATATAATAAATCTTTAATGCAATTTGTTCAAAAAAAGAATTTTATTGAAAATATAAATTTTACACACTAATTTATACTTTGCGAAAATTTTTGAGATTAATAGAATTTTTAATTTAATAATACATAAGATTTAAATAAGGTTTAAATTCTTTTCCTTAAATAGAAATGCCTGAACCCCAAATACATTTATTAATTATAACGGTTATCGTATAAAGTCTTAAATGGCCTGAGTTGCCGAAAAGACTGTGTGAATGTGTGTGTGAGTGTGAGTGTGAATGAGAAAAAAAGTGTGAATGTTTTTTGAAAAAAAAAAAAAAAAAAATTTTGATGGGTCTTTTTTGTAATAGGCCTAATAATAAAAAATGTTGATAAGAGAAGTGGCTGTTCAACGATCATTATAATGATAGACAGGAAGAGAGAACAGAATAATTAAAAATTTTGATTAGTGAAGTTCAGAAATCTGAAATGGCAAAATGCATAAATTTTAATCAAAATTTCAGCAAAAAATTCCCCTGCCCTAGAAAAATTTTGTGGGTTTGGGGTAGTGGCTAGCATGCTAACCTCGTATACCAAAGTCGCGGGCTCGGACCCCAGGCAGTCCGATGATGTTATTTAAGCCATTTGGATACCTGATATGTATATTAATCTCTATAACGGATATCGTAAAAGTCTTAAATGGCCTAAAGGCCTAAGTTGCCGAAAAGCTGTGTGTATGTGTGTGTGTGTGGGGGGGGGGGGGGGGTGTATGTGTGTGTGAATGAGAAATAAGTGTGTTAAAAAAAAAAAAATTTGTGGCTGGTTACCTAGCATCTTGAAAAAAGATTCATGAAATGAAAAGTCATTCAGCGACTAAGGGGGCCGCAGGAGGGCGGAGCCCCTGCCTAGGCCCAAGTCCGACGAAGTCGGGCTTAGCTTCAAGTACAGTAATATTTTTTTTGATAGGAAAAAGTTATCAATTTTAACAATAACTAAAAAATAATATTGAGGAATCTTATCGATACTTTCTCAAGGTTTGACTTATCAAGACCAGGTAGAACATTATCGTAATTTTATTTGAATTGATAATCGCTTTAACAGTAACTTTGTCAAGGGTGAAGGGAAAATATACGTAATTACTTTGAAGAAAAATTACAGTGAATTAAAAAAAAATAATAATTAAAAATTAGTAATATTAGATAAGTAGGCCTAATATCAAATTTAAAAAAAGTCCCCGAGCTTGGAGTAGTTGGTAGCGTGCCTACCTTCTATACCGAACGTCGCGGGTTCGGACCCCCAGGCAGTCCAATGATTTTATTTAAGCCATTTAGATACCAAATGGCTTAAATAAAAATACCTGTCCCCCCAATAGATATTATCATATATAACGGTTATCATAGTCTTATATGCCCTAAGTTGCCGAAAAGACTGTGTGAATATGTGTGTGAGTGTGAATGAGAAAAAAGTGTGAATGTTTAAAAAAAAAAAAGTAAATAATATTCAATTTTAGTCTTCTTTTCTCGCCTTATTCCCGCAGTGCTGGGTGGGTGGATAAATCTTTAACCCTTAGTTTTCTAGCGATTGGAGAGAGACCTTGTTCTTCTTGCCACTTGTTGAGAACATGTATTAATTAACAGAAATCTTTTCTGAAATGCTACTTAGCCAAGGCCAAGGCTATTAGGTCAATAAATTTATAATCTAATATACCGTATATGTTCCTATTAGTTTTGAAACGTGTGGCGCCACCTGTTTTATCAC
>JAKCPI010020234.1:0-18648 GCA_023213315.1 Euborellia annulipes | reverse complement strand
TAGGAACCGACCGAATATTCGGTTTCGGTTACGGTTTCGGCCAGTTTCGGCCAAAAATCATGGTTTCGGCCGTAGTTTCGGTTTCGGCCAAAAAAGTGGCCGAACCTTTCGGCCGGCCGAAACCAGAGTCTATGAAAAAATGGGATGAGACTCGCATGCAAAAAAAAAAAAGGTCAAATAATTTGCCCGGGGAGAAAAAAATTTAGTCTCCCCTATAAAAAAAAGGGTAAAATGATTTTCACGGGAGGGAAAAAAAATTCAAAAAAAAAAAGGTAAAATGAAAAAATTTTTACAGGTAATACAAGTTTCGGTTTCGGCCGAAACTATGGTTGAGGCCGAATATTCGGTTTCGGTTTTGGTTTCGGCTGAAAATCTTGTTTCGGTCGGACCCTAGTTTGGACACCATTAATACCCATTTTAGGCATCCCTGAATGAAAAAAAGCATATATTCTAAAGTTCTTTTAGCTTTCCAAAATCATTCATTCATGAAAATTTGTTAATTATTAACGAGACAAAACAGTTATCATGCTGGTTAAAAAAAGCACATTGGCTGCCTAACCTTTAGGCGCTTTGATTTAGATATATTTAACTATTTTGTTCATATGGTCGCTTTATAACCTTACTAAATTTAATGACAATTTTAGGATTTATAGTCGAAATTTCGAAACTTTGAGGTAAAAATTCTCACAGAAGATAAGGTCCGATTTGAAAAAAAAATTTATAACTTAAATGTCGATATGAGTGGGCCACTTTTAGCGGGTATTGCATTTGGCTCCGAAAAAAAGTGGCAAAACGACCCACCCTAGTACACACCCAGGGCCGGATCTAGGGGGGGGGGGGCAGTGGGGGCGTGTGCCCCGGGCGGCAGATATCAGGGGGCGGCAATTAAAGAAAGATTTACTAAAAAAAGGTATAATTATATGAATTTTGTATAGAAAATTTTAAAGGATGGGGCCTAACTACCTGGCTGTCCGCTCTTTTTGCCTCTTATTGTTTAATACAACAGCCAGTTTATTTTTTCAAAGTTATAATACAGTAGAGTCCCGTTAATCCGAACTAATTGGGACCGAGGGTCGTTCGGATTATCGGAAAGTTCGGATTAACCGGAATTGTAAGCTTCGAATTAGTTAATTTTGATAATAAAGTCGTATTTATAACGTTGTAAACCGTGAAACTTGTCGGTGATATTAAACTCTAAACCAAATATTTCATAATAATAATAAAAGTAAAGTTCCTTTAATGTCTAATTTTCATTTATATTCCTCTTAAAAAAAAAAAAAAAATCGTACGCAAAAAGAGTTCGGATTAACCGGAAGTTCGGATTGGCAAGGTTCGGATTACCGGGACTCTACTGTATATATTTATAAATTCCCCATTATGGAAAAAAAATAAATATTGAAAGTAAAAATATTATAAATATATACAGAGCACACTTTACGAAGCGAGACAATATGGAAACTTTATGCTCTGCACAAAATAAGCCCAAAAATAGCTTCATTTTTTTATTTTAATTTCAAACCTCAATTTTAGTAATGAATTTAATTTTAATAAAATGTTCTTAAAATTCCTACAAAATTACTGTTTTCGAGCATTATTTACTGAATTAGAAAAAAGGTTACTCGTACTACAATTCAAAAAAAAAAAAAAGAAAAAGAGGCAAGTGAATATTTGAATTATGAGATGGTCATGAAATAAGATATCGTCGATTTTGATATTCCTTTTTTTTATTTATACCCTTGAAAACATATTGAAGGGCTGCCTAAATAACAAAAACACAAGGGATCGAATTCGAGATGATATCGTAATCTTAGAGAAATGTACAGGAGAATGGAGCATTGAGAAGTAGAAATCTAGATTGTCAGCTGACTATTCTTCATCCTCTTTTCTTTTGTTCAAGTAAATACCCGAAATATCAATAAAATAAAAATTTGATCGAATGAAGAGATTCATTATGAAAAGAAATGAAGAGATTTTTTTTCATTTCTTTTTTTTTTCTTAGGAGATAATGAAAGTCGAACATTGCGTGTTATGAACAGGAAGTTGAGGGAGGGATCAGATTGAAGGGTCAAGGGACAACAATAAGGGCCTAAGGTGATAAAAGATTCGATAGTGGCGACGAAAAACCCCTAGGATTAGGATTAGCGGAAAATTCACGGGCACGAGAGAGGGTGGAGACAAAAGAAAAGGGCAGAAAGAAAGAATAAACGAACACGAGAGCTAAGGAACAAAATTCCAACAAAAAAAAATTCAATTAATTTTTTTCATTTAATAAAAAATCTGGTGTGACTGGTCGCCTTCGGTAAATGAAAGTTATGTTCTGTGTTTGTCACCTCAGAGCTAGATTTAGTTTCCTACATTAGATAGAATTTAAGATATGAAAAATTTATAAACATGAAATAAAATTTATATTTTTTTAACATGGCAACCATTTCTCCTATCTTTCCTATGAAGTACAAGAGTAAAGTGTGCTTCAAATGGCAAAATGACAATATACAATTTAAAGAGCATCTAAAAAATAATTGATTTATGAATTTTAATCAAAATCGTTAAAGAGAATTTTGAGAAAATTGAAAAAAATGAAACAGTACATCTGTAAAGTACTCAGTGGCGTAGTAAGCATAAATCGCGCCCGGGGCACAATACCTTTTTAGCACCCCCCCCCCCATTCGAAAACCATATTACACTGGCACTAAATTTAAAATATATTTTTAGAAATCAATTATAATAAAAATAAAAATTATCCAGCAATTTTTACTTTCTCTTCATTGTTTTGCGGACCATTTGGCGCCCTTTTGTGAGTAGCGCCCGGGGCATGATGACCCCCCTTGCCCTCCCCTCGCTAGGCCACTGAAAGTACTGGTACATTTTAGCCGATTTTGTTCAAAAGCGTCGCAGGGGGTGCCTAACTTAAATATAAAATTTCAACCCCTCAGCGCTTTTCGTTCTTGAGATAATTTTTTCACAAATAGTAACAAAATCTAATTATAAAATCAAATCAAAAGGACTTATTTCAAATAAAAAAACTGTAGTTAGTTTTATATTAAAAAATGAAATTCGGACAGTATTTAAATAATTTCCTAAAAAGAAAAATTGATATATGAGCCTCCCCCCCTCTAAAAGAAGTAATTCATTTATTCATTCCAGGCCTCTCTGTTCTAGTAATAAGAATATTTTAAATGTTTATTTTAAATTGATTATGAAGTAGGTGATGGTTGCAGTCAATGAAACAAAGAACTATTTTTCAAGTCGACGTTTCGGTCACAAATCGCTTCCTACTTGAAAATTGTAATAGTCGTTTGTTCATGAATGTGTTTATAAATGGAAATAAACAAAAGTGAGTGATTAATGCAATAAATTTGTTACTGAGTTTTATTCATTGCACTACTCCCACACATATATGAAAAAAGATCATCTTATGTATTTCCATTTAAATAAAACTCTCATGCAAAACGCCTAATGCATTGGCAATTTTCAAGTCCTGAACAGGATCACTATTTGTGGCCAAAACGTTGACTGGAATAAAAAATTCATTGATTGATTGCCTGAAAATATCAACTACTTCATCAAACTTCTATTTCATCTCTTATGACTGGGCAATTATTTAAATTGAGGTAGCATAAAAAAAGAAAACATTCCTCCCCAACAAATCCAAAAAAAAAATTGTTTTTTTTCAGAGGTTTTTTTAACCCAGGGGGGGTGTTTGGAAAAATGTTTTAGAATTTTAACATTTCAAAGTAGTAATTAATATAATAGAAAGAGGGTTTCGTTTTCTAATATGATTATCATCAAAATTTTGAACAATCTCCTTGTAAAAACAAAAACATTCTCAGCACCCCTATTGTTCTCTGGATCCGCACCTGAATCATTCAAGCTTTCATCGACGGCTATATTCAAGTAAATAAAAATTCTTCGTCAAGCTTCTTTTATTTCACAGACATGAAAATAATTTCAAAAAAACTTAATGCCATTGCATTCTTTAGAAAGTTAATATTGACATATTTAAATGTAAATATTTTTTAGCAAAATCGAGTATCATTAATCAAATGAATATAATTTTTATTCAAAAGATCTCTGAACGACATCCCATAAATCATTCACTCGAAAAAAAAATTTCAAAATCAAATAGGATTCTCTATTAAAAAAGTTATTTCTTGTTTGTGTCACTTAATATACGCAAGCCAACTGCATGCTTATGATTTATTGAGATGCAATGTCATGAATGAAAACACGGCTTCAACCACTAGTCTCTTTACAAAACAAATCGAAAAAAATTTTGGAATTTTTAATGAATGAGTTCATCCCGTCAAGTGTTATATATATACGTATATATATATATTTTTTTTTTTGATAAATATCGATGCCTACCGAAGGACGTTCCACACGCTCAGGTCACCCACCCTAGGTTTCCCCTAGCTTGGTATCGCTTAACCGCGACGATTGGGGTGACTGTTGCCCTACTCCAGGCCTCCTGGCATTTCTTGTGTTAAAATCTTCTAAGCAAGAGTAAATAAATTTATTTGTTAATGAAAATACTATGAAATATCAGAGAGCACAAATCACTGATGAGTGAAGAGCAGTAAAACGAATCTCTAGGTCAAAAACATATTTAAAGACCTTAAGCAATGTTTCGGTTATTAAATGACAATATCTTAAACAAAAACGATCAAACAAATAAATAAATGTCAACATATCTATGATACATTCAAGAAAGTGAGATTACTTTGATAGGAAAGGAAATTTTTTTAAGATTTAACAATTTTTTTCATCTTTTTCTGTTGTATTTTGGATTCCTCAAAGAAACATAGCTAGTGAGCAAAGAATAAGTATTAAGTGCTCATTATGGGGCTTTTTATTTATAAATACTATAGCCTGGGATTGTGGAAGAGTTCGAAATTATTTTATAAATTATTCTGAAAAGATTAGAGATAGGAAATTAAAGTAAATTTTTGGATCTCCGGTGATTAGAAGCTGGAATTTGTATCCCTGTACCTCAAAGGATAATTGAATGAAGATCTGAAGATTTGAATGAGCCAACAAAATATAGACCTTTTCATTTGAAATAATAATACTGTATATTTAAATTTTAAGAAGTACTAAATGAAAAAGTGTGGAGAGTAAAAAAAGTTTTCATTATTTTTGTCTTCTTTAAAATGATCCCATTCCATCAGAGAGGATGTTTAGGTAGGTTTTTATCAAACGATTGGCGTGGTCAGTGTCCTAGAACATGATTCGCCCATTAAGAGATATGAGTTCATTTTTAAAAACAAAGTCTAAGGACAATGGGCTTGTTGTCTTTCTATTTTAAAAAAATCGACCATTTCCTTTTCTAAAATAAATATATATTTTTTGTTTAATTTTTTTTTTTTTTTTTTTTTTATAACACTCTGGGCTCCCTTCAAATACGAATATATCTTTTTTTTTTTTTTTTTTTTTTTTTTTGGAATGGGTGCATAAGGTCCGAAGACCTATAATGACCAATAGTCACATGCAGCCAGGAAGAAAATAAAAACAAAAGGAGAAGCATAAAGGGGAAACTCAACTGCGGGAACTGAGAAGATGCCTGTTGAGGTTAGACTTGAAAGTCTGAAGATTGTAGGTTTTGGGGAAGATAGACGCAGGGAGCTTGTTCCAATCACGGGAGGTCATGGGGACAAAGGAAGAATGAAATTGTTTTGTTCTGTTAGTCGTGATCTGAACAGCATAGGGATGCTGGGAAGATGCCTCTCTTGTGTTCCGTGAATATGTTGCATTGGGTGGGATAATTGATTTTAATTCGGCAGAGCATTGACCATGGTAATACCTGTAGAAGAGAGAGAGTGCAGATACGCTTCTTCTATGATCTAGTGACTGTAGGGATGCAGTAAGGGTAGAATCACCTATCAGTCTAATTGCACGCCTCTGTATGGCTTCCAAGGAGGAGAGAGCGTCTTTCGACGCCCCTCGCCAAAGGTGGGAACAATATTCAAGACACGGCCGAATTTGAGCTTTATAGAGGATTAGGAGTTGTTGGGAGGAAAAGTAACGCTTCGTTTTAAGACCATGATTATATATTATTATTTATTATTATTATATATTTAATTAGATTAGAAAATCAAGTTTTGATTAATTTTTGTAATATTTGACGCCTATATCAAACAAATGAGGAAAACTATTTTATCTTTAATATCAAAGAAGATATTTGCGGTGTTTCTTGGTTATTTTAAGATCGAATTTATTAGTAAGCGAAGTTTTAAAGGCTCAAATTAAAAACGCATGATTAATCTTGATTAAAAAAACACTGAAACAGTCGAAATGGCAAGAAAAGTTAGATCGGGGCTTACATTCGGCTAGTGAATTCACGTCAGAATCAGCGTCAGAATCCCGGTATTATGTTATTTGAAATATATTTATATGTAATCTATAACCCCTATAAGACCCCAGCAGCAGAAAGAGCAAATT
This sequence comes from Euborellia annulipes, assembly GCA_023213315.1. Lineage (NCBI taxonomy): Eukaryota > Metazoa > Arthropoda > Insecta > Dermaptera > Anisolabididae > Euborellia > Euborellia annulipes. Next base: position 12,210 of record JAKCPI010020234.1, on the reverse strand, counting down.
AAAAAAAAAAGATATTAAATTACAAATTTAATAAATAATTGCGGAGTGTCTGTCTGTCCATCTCCCACCCTCTGCTCCGTTTGAACAACTTCCAGGTGGAATTTCGTAAAATGATAATTGATTTAAAAGGTAAGTGAGGTGTTGTATATTTTTCTTAATTGGTTATGTAAATTTAAATTTATATTAGTTGGCTGAAAAATTTAGATAAATGAATAAGTAAAGGGAAAGTTTTTTTTTTTTTTTTTTTTTTATTTTTTTTTGGTGGTGGGGGAAACCCTCCCGCCATCCAGAAAGTGAAGGTTCATCCCATTCGAAGAAAATTCTGATTATAAAAATAAAATATTTTTTAATTTTTAATTAATAAATTTAAACTGATTACCCGTTAAGATTTTTGAATAATAGGTATATCTCAAAAATTTGCATTATAAGGTCACGAAGTTTCGTCAGGCCATCTCGCGCATCTACTGACTACCAAAAGTGTCAAAAAGCAAGATTTTGAGTTGGAATATTTAAATATAAAATCCATTTGAAAACAGCATATAAAAGATTAGAATTTTGTTTTTAGGGGATTAAAATAAATACCTTTATGGAATAGATTTATTTTAGGGTTAAAGGGAAGAGGTCAAGGGAGATTCATACCCTAAAATTGGACATGGTCTAACAGCAGGATTAGTTTGTTCTGATTATAAATTAAAGGAAAATTAATAAGATAATTAGATAAATAAAAATTGAATAACAAGAAAGCTTCGGCATCAATGGCGAAGGCTACAGGTGCGGATTGCGTGACAGCCACAAGTCACAATTAAAGAAAATCAACATGAGAAGAGGGCAAAAAGCACAGGTGATCGATTCAAGAAAGTATTTTATCTAAATTAGAGAGAGCTGATAAATCAGAATTCTGAGATAACAATGAATGGCACTGAGTCAGTCGCTCACCAGCTGAAGAATTGAAGAAAAAATAGTTCAACTTTTTCCTTAAAATATAAATAAACGTTAATCTTATTCAAAAAAATCTGGTGTGACTGGCGCACAGCACACAACTTTCTCTTACCTTCGGTAATCGAAAGTTGTGTTCTGTGCTTGTCACACCAGATTTTTTGTGTCGACATATATTTAGTTCCCGACAGTACGGTACATTCGATTTTCAAGATGTAAAATTTATAAGTATGGGAAAATATTTATATTTTGTTACCAAGGCAACCATTTCTCCTATCTTCCCTATGAAATACAAGAGTAAAGTGGTCTTCAGAAGATTTTAATTGCAAAATGAGAATATACATTTTAAAGAGAATCTAAGAAATAATTGATTTTTGAATTTAAAAAAAAATCGTTGGAGCAAATTTTGAGAAAATCGAAAAAAACTGAAAAAGTACATCAGTAAAGTACTAGTACTCTTTGGCCGATTTTGATTAAAAGCTTATTTTTCCGGTCCCGGGGGGTGTTTAACTTAAATATAAAATTTCAACCTCGTAGCTCAATTCCTTCATGCTTAAAATTGAACACACACCCACACACCCACCCACACACACACAGACAGACAGACCATGTCGCGAAAACCACTTTTTTGGATTCAGGGGACCTCAAAACGAGAAGATCCATCAAAATCTCGACATCGAATTTTTGACATGAATCCAATACTTTCTCTCTATATATATATTACATATATACATAGGTAGAGAAAGTAAAAAATCTGGTGTGACTGGCGCACAGCACACAACTTTCTCTTACCTTCGGTAATCGAAAGTTGTGCACTGTGCTTGTCACACCAGATTTTTCGTGTCGACATGTATTTAGTTTCCGACAGTAGAGTACAATTGAATTCAAGATGTAAAAATTTATAAGTATGGGTAAATATTTATATTTTGTTACCATGGCAACCATTTCTCCTATCTTTCCTATGAAACACAAGAGTAAAGTGGTCTTCAGAAGATTTCAATCGCAAAATGAGAATATACATTTTAAAGAGCATCTAAAAAATAATTGATTTTTGAATTTTAAAAAAAATCGTTGGAGCAAATTTTGAGAAAATCGAAAAAAACTGAAAAAGTACATCAGTAAAGTACTAGTACTCTTTGGCCGATTTTGATTAAAAGCTTATTTTTCCGGTCCCGGGGAGTGTTTAACTTAAATATAAAATTTCAACCTCGTAGCTCAATTCCTTCATGCTTAAAATTGAACACACACACACACACACACACACCCACCCACCCACCCACCCACCCACCCACCCACCCACAGACAGACCATGTCGCGAAAACCACTTTTTTGGATTCAGGGGACCTCAAAACGTGGAGATCCATCAAAATCTCGATATCGAATTTTTGACATGAATCCAATACTTTCTCTCTATATATATATTACATATATACATAGGTAAGAGAAAGTAAAAAGTAAAAAAGCAACATTAATCTCATTTATTAATGGATTAAACGTCTTAATCTCTGCTTTAAGGAATATCAAATATATATTAAAGAATAGTAAACAGATCATGTGCCTTGTCTATGTATCAGGGAGTATATCCCTTCTGTTTTTCTCCCTCTTAGTCAAGTTGCAGACACGTCCAAGAAGTAATATTTTACTTTAAAAAAAAAAACACCATGTAATGCGTGACTTCCCAAAATTTCAACTTTCTAGATCAAATGGTTCCCGAGATATATTATTAATCAGTTAGAAGGCGTCTCCTAAATATGTAAAACTGCTAAAGAACTAATATTGAAGAAAATTTTAGTATGTTCAACCAACTTTAAGAGTTAATTTACATATTACAGATAAAACCTTGGAGAAGTTTCCTACTAACTGGACAAAATTGATGATTATTCTTTTAAGAAACTTTTTTTTTTTTTTAAACATTCACACTTTCGCACTCACACACACATTCACACAGTCTTTTCGGCAATTTAGGCCATTTAAGACTTTACGATAACCGTTATATATGATAATATCTATTCGGGGTCCAGGCATTTCTATTTAAGTCATTTGGTGTCCAAATGGCTTAAATAAAATCATCGGACTGCCTGGGGTCCGAACCCGCGATAGGCACGCTATCAACTACTTCAAGCCCGGGGGCAAGAATATTTTTAAACAAGAAAAATTTGCAACTTAATTGTTAGAAAATAATTTGGACGTGTCTGCAACTTGTCTAAGAGGGAGAAAACAGAAGGGATATACTACCTTATCCATAGAGAATAATGTGCGTTTTTTAATTTTATCAAAAAAATTCCAGGCATATTCATTTAAGTATATGACTGAGTTCAGAGATTATAGTGATATAAACAAATATCTTATACAATTATGATTATCTTATGCAGGTATGATTAGAGAATCCTGCAAAGACTGGGCAGCAGTGGGGAGAAATAAACACCCAATTATCCTGAGGAAGAACTCGAAACATTTAAATTAAATTGTCAATCCAATCACTTAGAGAGAATTCCCGAAATTTACGTGACAATATTCTTTTATAAAGCACATTATTAAGATAAGAAGAGCTTGTCAATGGAGTGAGAGTATTTGTTGAATAACTTGTTAATGAATTATAAGAGAAAGGAAAAACGTAATTATAGAACATTAACATTAAAGATTATAAATTATTATTCATGGGAATTTTTTTTTCTAAAGATAAAAATAATTGGCTATTCCTTTTATAGGTCTAAGTAGATATATATATATCCTTTTGTTATAAATAAAATGTTTTAATGTATAATTTTTTAAGGTAGTGTAAATTGTTTTCAATGTTCTAAAGTTAAAGCCCCTGGAGGGGGGGGCACCGAGTAAGTCTCCGAGAAGCTAGGGTTGTTGACAAATGTCAGTAATGATAGCCTGGAAGCCAAGAGGCGCGGGTCGGGAACACACGTAGTCCGATGAATTTATTTAACTTATTTGGGGCCCTCGGGGTTGGTGTAGGGGTTAGCGTGCTAGCCTCGTATACCAAGAGTCGCGGGTTCGGACCCCAGGCAGTTCGATGATTTAAGCCATTTGGATACCAAATGAATTAAATAAGAATGCCTGGATTCCAAATATATATATAGACCCCTATTAATTAATCAACGGTTATCGTCAAAGTCTTATATGGCCTGAGTTGCCGAAAAGACTGTGTGATGTGTGTGGAGTGTGAATGAGAAAAAAGTGTGAGTGTTTAATAAAAAAAAACAACTTATTTGGATACCAAATGGTATAAATAAAGATGGTTAGACCCCCACAATATATATATATATCGTATTTAAGTAATGAGTATAGTATTGAGTCTATATGGATGGCCGGAGATTCCGAAAGGACTAAAAAAAAAAACAATCCTCTGGTTTATTTGTATAATATGTACAGTGAGAGACAATATTAAGTACCACCCATGCGTTTTCTACTTGTGATTATTTCATTGTTTTTAAAACAAATATTATATATTTTTTAATAGAAACTTTCATGGTTCAAACCTAGATAATTTCCAATAAAGATTTTCATTTTCTTTTATAAAAACAATGAAATAATCACAAGTAGAAAAGACATGGGTGGGACTTAATATTGTCTCTCACTGTACAGTAAATAAAGCACACCCAGGCGTTTTCTAATGCGATTATTTATTTATTTATTTTTTTTTTTAAGAATTATGAGAATTATTTTCTAACTTGGATCCACAGATGGGTTCCATTAAAAATTTTTCATATAAAAAAACAATGAAATAATCACATGAATGTACTTTAACTCACACTTTTACATTCATTTTTTGATATTAGATAGCTATAAATCATAAATTGACATCACTTTAGAGAAACATCTACAATTTTGTATATTTTTTGTAATTTAAATTTGAACTTAAAAAGACCACAGAATGTTTGAGTGAAAAATTCTATATTACACAAATAAACCATTAACGGAAACAATTTATTAATCAGCTCTACTTGTGTCAAACTGACAGTAATTTCTTATTTATTGAAGGGAAGTGGACATATATTCAGATGTTTCTATTTCTTCGAATTAATAAGTAGTTAATAACAACTGATAGTAAAAATATTTGAAGTGTTTTAGAGATGTCATTAAAAGTTTTCTATTTTTATTTGAAAAAATTCTTTCTTGTGATTATTTATAATCTCTAAGGATTGTGATTATATATAATCACAAAGGAAAATGTGATTAAATATATAAATATGAATTGTGGATATTAATAAAATATTATTTTGACAGATATTGGATTAATTTAATTGATAATTTTTTTTTTTTTTTAATTGTCTTGTGTTGTCTTTAAATTAAATAATATATATATATATATAAATAGGCCTATGAATATTATTTCTTGTAAAAATTCAAAACAGAATAACTTAATTTTTTATTAATATAATAGAATTTTATGTTAAAGTAATTATTAATTAAACAATAAAATAATTGAGAGGTGAGTATTATTTAAATTTTGAATGACAATCGTTGCTACCCAAAATAAAAAAGATATGAATTCAGGTTTATACTTAATTAAAAATTAATATTTATTTTATGGCTATATTCTTAATAAATGTTTAAAAAGAAAATAGAGAAATAAATAAAAGAGACAACTTGCCTTCTTTCGGTTTTGTTGATGAATTCGTCGATGCCTTATCAAATTGACAGTTCATGCTTTTCACTAAAAAAATTCACCAGTTTAATACAAACCGATTTTCACCGATTATGAACAATCATTACTATTAAATTATGTGTTATTTGAACTAATTTCAAGAGGACAACTGACACGCGACTGATTCAACATCGGCCATTACTGACTTTACCTCGGACAGTCAATTCGCTTTCTAGCCTGAGTGTACCTGGGTTAGTTCAGTTCTTTAGCGCTAGAATGCGTAACTAGTATAAAATATTTTATTTAAATTTTAAAATTAAATATAAATAAAATAAAATCCTGTGGTTTTCAAATCTAATCTTCATAGTAATTGTATTTTTCTGTAATTTACTTATAACAAATTATAATAAAATAACTTGACATCTCAACTTGCTTTGCATTTGTAAATACAACTTATGAGAGGTAAATTCAAAAATTACCTTTTTAAAATGGTTCATTACAAACAATAATAATAATTCTTGGTTTTTAATTGTACCCTTGCTTTCTAAAAATAAAGATAATTTTAAAAAGTTTTAAAATTATATATTTATTATTAGTAAAATTTAATTTTATCATATTACACTATAAACAATTTAATTAAAAGAAATAAAAAAAAAAATTATGGAAAAAAATATAAAAATTTTAAATTAATAATATTACATTTTATTAAATATGTATTAAAATAATAAAAAAAAATTAAATTATTTTGCAATTTTGACAGCTTTTCAAAATCAATTAGTTAGCAATTTATCCGCTAGGAAAAATTAAAAATTTTCTATTCTTTTCTTCTTTTTTATATCACAGAGTATATATTTTTTTTATTCAAATAATTTGATATTGTTAAAAATCTTCTAATTATTTAAAATTATAATTGTTAAGGTAATTCCCAAGGAAAAAAAAAGAAATATATTATATATTATTATATAAAAATATAAAGAAGCAATTCTACATTTGTTATTGAAACCAAAAGGTAATTATAATAATATAATTTAATGATATAATCATTATTCTTTCAATTATAGTAGTACTTACGAGAATATAAATATTGTGTTTAATTACACTGTACAAAGGAGAATCAAAAGGTAATGTTAATTTTGAATATATTCCAAAAAAATGTAGATATATAAATATGAAACTGCAGTATGACATTTAACTAATTCCCACACAAATTCATTCACAGTTTCCAAAACCAAGTTGTTTATATTTTAATTGAAATATGTCCTTTCTTGAAATGGATAATATCCATATACAATACAAAGAATTTTATTTACTGTATTTTATATATATGTATTGTTTTGCCCGTAAATTTCATCTTATTTTATAATAACAATATTAATAAAGAGGTGAGGTTGAGTTGGTAGCCAGAGATGAAATATTAAATTATTATATTTTATCAAACTATGTCATCTGACATCTCAACATCTGTCCAGATGTTGAGACCAGCTTGTATAAAAATATAATCCTTTTACCTCTGGGTGCTGGTTCATTCTCACCTCTCAGACAATAATCTAGCCAATAACCAAAAAAACAGAGAAAATCTTTATCAAGTGATCCACTGGTGGCTGTTCGGCTATTTTTTCATGTAAATCCAATATTGATTGATATTTCAAAATATGTATATTTTTACTATTTTTCTTATTCTTTTTATGCGAAACCGTTTATGACTGCCAGCCATTTGCAGCAGTTTTCAAAGGACTTACTAACTTGAAAAATGAATAAAAATGAGAAGAGATAAAACTGTACCGTTTGACTTTACCACCCTGCATTCTACACGGGAAACTAAAAAATTTTATGAATATTAAAAAAAAAACTGGGATATGAAGAATTGGATGAATGAAGTGAAAACCAGAGGATCTGAACTCCAAGCCGTTGGCTATTTATCCAAGGCGTCTCCTAATGTGTGACAAATAACCATTGACAAAGTCTATCTAAAATATCCTCAAGGCATGGAAGATGTTGTACGTTATGTGCTTTGTATCTTTGCCAAATAAAAGGACATCAGGTGCAGAGATTGTAACTGCTGATTCTTAACTCCTCCATTTCTCCAATCACCCCGAGGGAAAAATATGTCTCGTCTGAGAACCAATATTTCCAACATCGATTTTCAGTTGCTGCGGCATTTCCAAACATCTCGTCAAGTGAAGGCTATCGCACATGATACGACATTCTAGTCTAGTCAGCATAAATCTTTATATATAAAAATAAATAAAAATAATATAAAAAAACAACCCCAATAACAACAAACAAAAACCAAATTAAAATAATAAACAAATTTCTCAATATGAACACAAAATCAACAAACTAGAAAAAGAGCCTTATGGGAACCACTTCCACCTGACTATGGGCTGGGGGGGGGGTAACAGGAAAGAAGAGAGGACAGGATGACCTAACACAAAACAGACCCTTCTTCCCAAAACCCTCCCTCCTTGAATAAATCCTTCCTAACATCTAACACTCATCAACAAAAAATCCCAAAAACTCTCCCGAACAAGCCACCCCCCTAAACCCCAAACTTTATATATTTCCTTTCACAAACTTAAAGCACAGCATATACCCTGGGAAGATGGACACGTAAGCAAATACATACATACGAGACGCCTTTCGCATACCTCACCTTTCAGTCATGTTCTAGAGTCCAATTAAATAAGCGAAATAATAATTGTCTTTCAAACCAATCACATTTTTTAATCAGGATATTTGGTAAGTAAATTGTTTAAATGAATGTCAAAACTTCAGTAAGTTCCTGAGTAGAATCACGACGTTCCTTTGTTGTCGTATTGAAAAGCACTGTATATATATTTTTTATTTATTTATTATTCAGTCTAGACCAGCGTTTCCCAACCTTTTGAAGTCCACGGCACCCCAAAGCTGCGTTGGGAATAATATTACACACTAGCGGCACCCTTCCTTTTTTTCCCCTATCAAATCGAAATTTTTTTTCCACCCTGGGGCAAATTTTTTTCCCCTTGCGTGAAAATCATTTAACCTTTTTTTGGCAAAGCTTAATTTTTCCGATCTAAGGAAAATTTTGCCGCTTCCATTTTAATCATTTGACCTTTTTTTTAGCAAAACTTTATTTTTTCGCCTCTTTATTTTATTTTTTTTTTATCTAAATATCTCGCGGCACCCCTTACCCCCCCCCAACACTACAAATACAGAAATTTGCCAATGCTTAATCAAGGATTCAACTAACAACGAGGTTTATATGATTTAAAAATTTTGACGAAATTTTCGAGAATAACGATTACATAATAAATTTGATTTTATTTATTTGTAATATAATATTTATTTAATAAATTATTATTTAATATAATTTTTTACATAGAAGAAACATTTAAAAGCATTTGATATACTTTAAGCAGATAAATTTCGAAAGAAAAATTTGGTGGGCGATTAAGTGTGCCGGTGAGTGTATATGACATAGGGGGGCAGCGGGGGCCGTTGCCCCCCCCTGGCTGGTCCTAAAAATTAATAAATATATATATATATATATATATATATATATATATATTTTTCCCATTGGAAATTTTTTTTAACACTCCAATTCACTACATTAATTTAATTTTTTAAAAGAACACCACCAACCACCACAACCCCCCCCCCCCCCCCCCCCCCCCCCCCCTAATTTAATTTTTTTATTTAATTTAAATAAATAATTAATACTCTATGTAGATATTAATTGCAAACCCCCCCCTTTCGCCCTAACGAGGAGTTGGCCCCCCCCTAACAAGAAGTCTGGCTACGCCCATGGTATATGACGATTTGTTATAGATTTTTTTGCGATTATTTTTTCTAGACTGAGAGACATGGCCACTAATACAAATAATAGTAATAATGATCAACAAATATCCCTAGTTCATCTTCATGAAAAACTTTTAAATATGCAACTTGAAATTCAGGTAACTATAACTTGAAATTATTATTCTTTAAATTAAATAATATTTCATAATTATACTCTACAAGGTGATTATTTAATCACAATGAAACTTTTCAAGACAACTTTAGTTTTAGAGATAAAATAAATTGCCCAAAGTTAGTCTATAGCATTTCGGATATTTTTACTCAGGATAGACTTTGACTGAACACTGTTCACTTAAAGGGAAATTCTTTTCCATTTACAACTTTCTATTTCATTCAGATTGTGGACAAATAACTTATATCCAGTTATATTTTTTTATCTCTCTCTCTTTGTTATTTCACTTTTCAAAAGAAAACTGACATTTTTAAAGACCTATATATATCGCTTGCTGAGAATCAGTGACGAAAGTGTTAAAATTCAATTTTTGAGTTAAGCCTACCAAACGATGTTAAAACGCCTTCTCTTTTGAGTGCAAAGTGGCGAAAATATATTTCCATTCTTTACTATTGATTCTGGTCTAATCGTTTGTTCGCCGGCTATTTAAATGTAGGCTATATGTTTATAAAACTTTGAAACGCCTTTTCTCCATTTCAATTTCAGGCTTTTGTCTCTCTGTTTCTCAGTAGGCTATATATATATATATATATATATATATATATATATATATAGTTGCCGGTCCCCACAATTCTGCGTGGTTTTTAGGCCATACATTTAATTTATAACAAAGAGAGAGAAAGGTGGTGAAGGGGCTAGAGGGGGACCACCGAAGCCGGCGGTTTTTTTTTTGAGACACTCTAATATATTATATCTTTATATATATAATTCTTCTTTGTGTATGTGACTGAACTCCTCCTAAACGACTGAACCAATTATGATGAAATTTTCTTTATGTTTGTGAGAATCCCGGACAGGTTTTGTTTCACAAATAACAATAAGTTAATGAGTATTAACGTTAAAATAAGAAAAATAAAAATTAGGAAAATAGTTGCCATGGTAACAAAATATAAATATTTACCCATGTTTACGATTTTTTTTATTTATTTACATTTTGAATTTAAAATATCGGTAAATTTTTTGTCTGTGTACCGGGAGAGTCCCGGAAAGGATATGATTCACAAAAAATCTCAAGTTCATGAATAATTAACCGTAAAATAATCTCTATATTAAAAAATGAAAAGGGAAAATGTATGTACGGTAGTATATAAGTAGGCGAGCAAAGGGGTCAGGGGGCGAGCCCCTGGAAAGCCCCCGAACGCGCAATATATATATATATGCGAAGATAAGTTTTCTCGGGTTGAGTCGCGTGTGTTTTGAGATTTACTCGACGTTTCGGCTCTCCTTTTGGAGCCATTTTCAAGAGTATGGGATTAGGGGGGGAATTGTTGAGGTGGTGTGAGTCGCCAGCCAGCCAGAGACCAGTCAACACCTCGAGCGCCATAGCAGTAAGCAAATCCAAAAACAAATCACTTCGACTATCAACACGCAAACCGACACCACACAACCCAACACATCCCAAAGGCAAACACAAGCCTCGGAAACATCCAGTAATACATCGACTGGGGGAATAGGCAGATTGAGGCCCCTAAGTCAACCTAAATTAAACACAGACACGATCACACACACACACACCTCCCAACCTAAATCTCAGGAACAAACCCAAGCCCCTATCACATCCACTAACCAAACCAATAACACATCGACTTGGTGAGGCAGATTGAGGCCCCGTAGTCAACCTAAACAGAACACAAACGCAATTACACACACTCATCCTTCCTCCTGCTCTCAGAGACCAAATCAAGCCTCTGAGGCATCCAAATTGACCTGGGGACCAGCAAGACTGCGACCCCGTAAACAAACCACCCCAACAATTCCCCCTAATCCCATACTCTTGAAAATGGCTCCAAAGGAGAGCCGAAACGTCGAGTAAATCTCAACATCACACTCGACTCAACCCAAGAAAACTTATCTTCGCATACATCCAGTCTTGGAAACCTTCCAGAACATATATATATATATATAGAGAGAGAGAGAGAGAGAGAGAGAGACAGAAATCTAAATTAAAAAGAAAGTAAAAATATCAAGAAAAGCAAACCAATACCATAAAAAACCATAAAAATAATTGAGAACAATATTCTTAAAGATAATTCTTTTTTTTTCAGGATATAAAAAGAAATTCATTTATAATTAAGCAAATTTTACAACCTTTCACAAATAAACTATCACAAATAGAAGGTAAAGCCATATTTCTTACATAATACATTTTTTTTCTTAAAGAAACGACAAAAATAAATATTTTGGTTACCTAAGAAAGACTTAGCTACAATAATACAGTATTTATGGAGTGAAGGAAAATCGTCAATATTAAATTTTAAAGAATAATAAAAAATTAATTATTACTAGCCGGGGGCTTCGCTCCCTGGGCCCCCCCTCCAGCTGGCTAGGGCCCCTGCGGCGGACCTCGCCTTTTCTTAATTATGAGAACCCGTGGCGTCCGCTTTTGCGTCTAGACAGGGGGGCTTGGCCGGTCCTTTGTCCCCATGACCTCCCGTGATTGGAACAAGCTCCCTGCGTCTATCTTCCCCCAAAACCTACAATCTTCAGACCCCCCCCCCCCAAGAAAAAGTTGAAATGACGCCACTGTCTAGTTAGTTGGCAGATTGACTTTTCTGAAAGATTTTTTTCTGTCTTATTTCTATCAGAAAATTTTATTGAATTTTTGTTATAAAATCATTTAACAACAAAATTTCATAAAATAAAAAATTATACCATATCCTATTTA
>JAKCPI010020233.1:0-17617 GCA_023213315.1 Euborellia annulipes | reverse complement strand
GTCTACGTCTTTTCCAACTACGTATCAACCGAGATAAATGTGTATTTGGACGCTCTCAAGTTCGTTATTTAGGACATGTTATCTCCACCTCCGGAATCGCACCTGATCCCTCCAAGATCGAAGCAATTGCTAAACGCGCAGCACCAACAAACCTCAAGCAACTTATGTCTTTTATACAAACCTGTTCCTGGTTCCGACGCTTCGTTCCAAATTTCGCGCATATCTCAAAACCTCTCACTTCGCTCACAAAGAAGAATGCTCTTTGGACTTGGGGGCCGCCACAACAAGAAGCTTATACGAGATTGCAAGAATGTTTAACGAGCGCCCCAATTCTTCAACAAGCCGATCCCACAAAACCATTCACACTGCGAACGGACGCCAGCGCTTACGCTCTAGGTGCAGCTCTCCTCCAGGGGGAGGGACAAGAAGAACGGTGCATAGAATATGCAAGCCGCTTGCTGACTCCAGCTGAAGTCAACTACTCGACTACTGAAAGAGAGGCCTTAGCCATCGTTTGGGCTGTCCAAAAGTTTCGGGGATATATCGAAGAAACAAGTACGGTAATTGTCACGGATCACCAACCCTTGAAATGGTTGATGTCTCTGAAATCACCCACGGGACGCCTCGCACGTTGGGCTCTTCAACTTCAACCCTTTAACCTCTCAATTGAATACACACCTGGTCGAGCCAACTCTCTCGCCGATCTGCTATCGCGTCCACCTAGCATCGAATTGTCCTATATAAGCATCGATGTTCCGACTCACTCAGACCAAAACCAAAGACAAGAGCAGCTAAAAGACCCCGAAATCAAGCGAATCATCGACGACCTTAGCTCCAGAAATCCGGAAATTGCACAACCCTGGGCTGCCAGAGGATACATACTTAACCAGGGAGTTTTGTATCACTACAGTCACGATGAAGATCTCGAAGACGCACAATGGGTAGTACCTTCCCACGAACGTACTCGGATTTTGTTCGAGTACCACGATGCACCTACCGCCGGACACTATGGTGTGGAGAAGACTATAGGTCGCATTACTCCGCGCTACTATTGGCCTGGGATGCGTCGGTACATTACTGACTATTTAAAGACATGTATCGCCTGTCAACGCTACAAAGCCAGTAATCTGAAACCTGCCGGATTACTCCAAACCCCAGTGTTACAACGACGCATGGAGACACTCGCCATTGACTTATTTGGTCCACTACCTCCCTCCAAGAATGACGAGAAATGGATTCTAGTAATTGAGGACTACACTACAAAATGGGTCGAATTGTTTCCACTCGTAAACGCTTCAGCTGAACAGTGCGCCTGGACTCTAATAAATGAAGTTTGTCTACGCTACGGAATGCCCCGCCGACTCATCAGTGACAATGGAACGCAGTTCATCAGCTCAGTCATGCAAAAAGTAACATTTTGCCTCGGCATCACACAATCCTTCACCCCAGTATATCATCCAGAGGCCAATCCGGTAGAAAGGAAGAACCGTGACTTAAAAACTCAACTCGCGATTCAGATTGGGGATTCTCCACATCCTTCATGGCCAGAAAAACTTCCTGCTATACGATTTGCCATGAACACAGCTCAATGTGTCAGTACCGGTTATACACCAGCCTTCCTCATGTTTGGCCGTGAACTTAGAACAGTAGACGACGTCACTCATGATCTCCGGAGTCTTGTCCTTTCGGAAAACTTTGTTCCTGAAGCCACGACACGTCTTCTAGAACTTAGTGACACTCTCGGTCGTGCTCAAGAAACTCACGAGGCTCAACAAGACAGTAGGAAACGTTACGCTGACCAGAACCGCCAACCGCACCACGCTTATCAGCCAGGAGATCTGGTACTTGTCACACTACATCCGCAAAGCAGTAGTTCGAAAGAATACACCGCTAAATTCGCTCCTCGAAGGGATGGCCCATATGTAATCCTGCATCAAAAGGGTCCTACAAGCTACGAAGTAGCCTCCAAGGAAAAACCTACCGAACCTATAGGAGTATATCACTCTTCTCAACTTAGACGCTTCCGATCAGCAGAACAAACCGATGAAGTCCCAATCCAGCCACTGCGACGACGAGGACGTCCTCGAAAGAAGACCACTCCTCATACAGGCTCATAATCGGGACGATTTTATGATCCTGAGGGGGAGACTGTAACGAAATTAGTTCCAAAGCGCCCCGTACTTAGGCTCTCGGGGGCGCCACCGGTACTAGAAGCACATCTCATCCCCCTCTCACCCTTACTAGGTCAAGTAGGAGTCGCCCCACTCCTGCCTCACCCCTATAAAAGGGCCAGTTCCGGCCCCGTATAGTCAATGCGCCGTAGCCAGTGGCACCCTTTGGTCCCTGACTACTCCTCAGCCTAAGTTGCGCCCTTGGCCTTCCAACGCTGACCGCACCAGCTCTCGGTTAGAGGCACCTTTGGTCCTCTAATCCTTGGTCGACTCTAGTTGCGCCGCTGGCCCCTAGAGCACCAAAAGCTGTATTTTTTTGGGTCCCTGGACACCCTTGAGCCAGACCGACCCCGAGAAGACAACCCGCCGTTCATCAAGAACACAACTCTATTTTTGTTTTGTGTATTACTTTTTGCTGTAAATATTTCTCCTCAAATAAATGTCTTGTTTTCTCGAGTAACCCTTTTTTCATATTTAACCCTTTATTTACCCTCCTTCTTCCTCCCTCCCCTCTCACATTATAAGCTCATTTTTTTCCGTAAAAAAAAAACCGCTGAGGCTCAATGTGATATGGTAAACCTATATATTGGCTTATATAATTTTTATTTTTCCTTAGACATCGGCGGCCCAGTTCCAAAAAAAGCCCGCGGGTAGGAAACCGCTGTTATAAACATTAACATGAGAATAAAATTTAGGAATTCAAATTTTTTATCTAACAATTGAACAAACTTAAATATTTTCCGGAAAAAAATGCTTTGCATTTCTTCTCTACGTTCTGCCGAAAAGAGTTTTTTTTTTTGAAAAACATCTTCACACTTTTTTTCTCATTCTACACTCACATTCACACCATCACATTCATACAGTCTTCTTGGGCAACTTAGGCCATATAAGACTTTGACGATAACCGTTGTAGAGAATATATCTATTGTGGGGTCACCTTCATAACACCGATTTGAACGAAATTTTTTTTTATATGTAGTACTTAATGAAAAAGTAATTCTGTTAAAGCGAGAAGGCGCACTACTCAACCGTTCGTCTTAAAAAAAATGTTAAAGATTTTGTCAGCATGCCTTATGCCGTTGCTAGCAATAACATTAACAAAAGCCGCGGTGGCTAAATCGGTAAGGTTCATTCTTTGTAAACAAAAAATCTCGAGTTTGAATCATGCCTTGTGCAACTATTTTTTTTTTTTTTTTTTTTTTTTTGTTAATTTATTTATTTTTTTTGGATTTTTTACTTTTTAAGAATTTTTTATTATTAATAAATAAATAAAAAAAAAAGTTACTTTTAATTAATGGCTTTTTAATTTTTAACTTGTTTTCCAATATATTTAAAAAAGTTATTATACGAGAAATATATTACTATTAATTGAACATATAAATAAATTTAAAATTAACATATTAACATTAATTGTAATAAAAAATACGTAAAGGTCAAAAAATATAGGAGCGAAAATAAATCAAAGAAATATATATAGCATAATACTCTTACAATGTTAATATGTTAATTTTAAATTTATTTATATGTTCAATTACACTGTAAAAAAAAATTTTAATTTTAGTATGTTTTAGTATAGTAAATTTACAAATTTTCCTTGTAAATTATAACTACCATACATTTGTATACTAAATTTACAAATCTATGCATTCAAAAAATTTTTACAACCAAAAAACATTTTAAAATTACAATTCTCTTGGAAAATTAGAGTAAATATTGTAATTTTACCATACGATTTCTAATTTTACAATACAACGGCATTGTAATTTTAGAACACGGTTTGTAATTTTAGAAAAGGGTTTGTAATTTTACAAAAAGGTTTCTAATTTTACAATACAAGGGTATTGTAATTTTCCTTTTAAGCCTGTCTGAGACGGCCAACATGGCCGACTTTGTTTCGACTGCTTTTTAGCTTTCTTAATAAAGACATTTTTGGCACTATAAGGATTTATTTAAGTTATAATAATACAAAAAATAATAATATTATGATAACTTTAAGTTTATTTTTTATTTTATTATTTAGTAAAAATAGTTGACAATGAGGTCATACTTGAATGCCAAATAGCAGAGATAGATCATTAGTTAACAGGTGATGCGATGGTCAAATGGGCTAGGCAGCAAGACTTCTACAAAAAAGGTCAGTGTTCAAATCCGGGAGGAATTTTTCATTAAATAAAAATATTTATTTCACTCCATTCAGGTAGAGACGTCCCCTAAAGGTCAATAACCTATGGGTCCAGTCGTAAATTTTTTTTTCTTTTTCTAAATATTAGTAAAATTACAAACATTTGGATTGTAAAATTGCTAAATATTTGTAAAATTACCAGACATGTGGATTGTAAAATTGCTAAATATTAGTAAAATTACCACACATTTGTAAACGATTTTTGCAAAGAGTTTTGTAAAAATATAATTCAACTGTATAGTAAATTTAGTATCTATTGGTCTTGGAAATTTGCTTACAACAAAAAAATTGTAAAATCTTCGAAATTTTTTTTACAGTGTAATAGTAATCGGAGTGGCCGCTGGCTGGAAGCCCCAAATAAATTAAAAATTAATTAATAGTAATATATTCAGGGCCGGATCTAGGGGGGGGGGGGCAGTGGGTGCACGTGCCCCGGGCGGCAGATATCAGGGGGCGGCAAATTTTGCGTCTCTAAAAAAAAGGTAAAATATTTTTTCGGACGGGAAAATTTGGTTCCGCGAAAAAAAAAAAATTTCGCAGAAAAATTTTTTGAGATCAGGGATAATTTTAAGGAGGGGGCGGCAAATTAAATTTTGCCCCCCCCCCTAAAAATCTCCTAGTTCCGGCCCTGAATATATTTCTCGTATAATAATTTTTTTAAATATATTGGAAAACAAGTTAAAAATTAAAAGCCATTAATTAAAAGAAACTTTTGTTTTGATTTTTTGTTTACAAAGAATGAACCTTACCGATTTAGCCACCGCGGCTTTTGTTAATGTTATTGCTAGCAACGGCATAAGGCATGCTGACAAAATCTTTAACATTTTTTTAAGACGAACGGCTGAGTAGTGCGCCTTCTCGCTTTAACAGAATTACTTTTTCATTAAGTACTACACATAAAAAAAAATTTCGTTCAAATCGGTGTTATGAAGGTCATGCACTCCCCTTGTAAGAAAAAAAAAGACCTACGAATTTGAAATTTTAGATTAAAGTTAGATATCTCTCTGGGACGTAGGCCTAATACAAATCTTTTCAATAAATTTGACCAAAGAGTACCAGATGTCCTTTTTCAGTTTTATTCCGATTTTCTCAAAATTGGCTCAAACGATTTTGATTGAAATTTAATATTTAAGGCCGGTATCCCACTAGGACACCACGGTGGCACAACCAGTGGCGACACCGTGGTTACTGCAGCAACCAAACCGAGCAACCAAGAGAGACATTAGCAGTGCTGCTCATTTTAAAAATCTGATCCAATTCAATTTGCAACATGGACGTTGAAGAGGTAGCTCTGCTCTTATATGTATGTACGACGAAGAATACTGGAGAAAAAGAGGAAACTCTTTCTTTTCTCCAAGAGCCATTTCTTCTCCACCAAATATATCAGTTACTTCCTCCCAACATTTCATTTTCAGATCTCGATTGGAGAAATCGTTGGATGAAGTATCCCAAAGTGAAGATCTGCTCTGAATTTCTATGATATACCTTTCAGTATCAAAACTCATGATGAAAACACAGAATTAGATCAGATTTTTAAAATGACACGAAGAGCAGGCAAAAACACGATCTTTCACTAGCGCTGATTGCCAACAACTGGTGTCCGAGTGAGTGATGCGCCGTATAATTCTATACATTTAACTGGTAGCGCCACCACAGCAATGGAGACACCAATAGGATGTACAGTGAGGGACAATATTAAGTTCCACCCATGTGTTTTCTACTTGTGATTATTTCATTGTTTTTATAAAAGAAAATGAAAATATTTATTGGAAATTTTCTAACAAGCTAGAACCATGAGAGTTTCCATTAAAAAATATATAATATTTTTTTAAAAACAATGAAATAATCACAAGTAGAAAAGGCATGGGTGGGACTTAATATTGTCCCTCACTCTACGAACGCTGCACGGCTGGTGGCGCAACCAAACTGGTGGAGGAACCAATCCGACACCAAGTGAGATATGCTCCCTATGCTTACGTGTGTTCTGAGTGGTGTCGCCACTGGTTGCGCCACCGTGGTGTCCTAGTGGGATATCGGCGTTAAGGTCCCCATTGGCATGCAAGAAAAAGATTTTGATCCAAATCGGCCAAAGAGTACTAATACTTTACTGATGCACTTTTCCAGTTTTTTTCGATTTCCTCAAAATTCGCTCCAACGATTTCGATTAAAATTCCAAAATCAATTTTTTATGAAGATCACTTTACTCTTGTACTTCATAGGGAAGAGATGAGAAATTTTAATACCTATTTATAAATTTTTCCTCTTGAATTCTAATATATCGGAGGGAACTAAATATATCTCGACACAAAAAATTTGGTGTGACAAGTACAGAACGCAACTTTCAATTACCGAGGGTAATCGACCAGACACACCAGTTTTTAGATTATTTTAAAGTTTTTATATAGGCCTATTAAATTAAACAAATTTTTGGCCAGATAGTGTTTTTTCTAAATAAAATGATGATGATTATGATCATCATCATTAAAATCATCGATAGTTGCTGTTAGTCGAATCACAACCGTCGTTCTCTCTCTCTCTCTCACTTATAGATAGACGGCTATAAATTCTCAAGTGACAGGTCGCACAGGCAACCTGACTGAAAGTTGAACCTGAAAATCGGGATTTAGAGTAAGTAACTAACAAGTAAGAATAAGAAGTAGATGAAGACAACTTGTCCTTAGCTTCTTCTTTAATCAATGAATGAATCAACCAATAAAAAAAAAGTTTGATATCAACTTCCGGTTAACTTTAAGCTAATTCTCCTTCCTATGTCCATTTCACTGTCTGATCATCTATCTATCTGGCTCAAAAAGACCATCATCCAGTTGAAATTTCTAAAAGTGCTTTTTTAAAGGATGTTATAGAGCAGTGGTTCCCAACCTTTGTTGGCCCATCGCCCCCTTTCTGGAGGTTGTCTATCACCTATCGCCCCTCTTTTCATTTTCATTGCCTGATTTAAAATTTTTAACAAAAAAGTACTTTATTTCAAAGTGAATCACTCAAGTTCCTCAGATAACGTTTTCTTTTCAAAGTGAAAAAATCTGGTGTGACTGGCGCACAGCACACAACTTTCTCTTACCTTCGGTAATCGAAAGTTGTGTTCTGTGCTTGTCACACCAGATTTTTTGTGTCGACATGTATTTAGTTCCCGGCAGTAGGGAATATTTGAATTCAGATGTAAAATTTATAAGTATGGGAAAATATTTATATTTTGTAACCATGGCAACCATTTCTCCTATCTTTCCTATGAAGCACAAGAGTAAAGTGTGCTTCAAACAATTTTGATGGGCAAAACGAGAATATACATTTGAAAGAGCATCTAAAAAATAATTGATTTTTGAATTTTAATCAAAATCGTTGGAGCAAATTTTGAGAAAATCGAAAAAAAACTGAAAAAGTACATCAGTAAAGTACTAGTACTCTTTGGCCGATTTTGATTAAAAGCTTATTTTTCCGGTCTCGGGAGATGTTTAACTTAAATATAAAATTTCAACCTCGTAGCTCAATTCCTTCATGCTTAAAATTGAACACACACACACCCACCCACCCACCCACACACCCCCCCAGACAGACCATGTCGCGAAAACCACTTTTTTGGATTCAAGGGACCTCAAAACGTGAAGATCCATCAAAATCTCGACATCGAATTTTTTGACATGAATCCAATACTTTCTCTCTATTTATATATTACATTTATACATAGGTAAGAGAAAGTAAAAATACAACACCTGCAGAAATAGTGACTGAAACGTTGAAATTTTCAAATATGAGTAGGATGGAAGCTAGGAGAAAAATCAGACAGAAATTTAATCAAACTTTATCTAATTTTACTTTTTTAATTTCGATTGCCGACGTTTCGGACGCAAATCGCATCCTTCCTCAGGACAATCGGTAGTTAGTAAAATACAGATATGATACTACCTTTTTTTTTTGAGGAAGGATGCAATTTGCGTATGAACATCGGCAATCGAAATTAAAAATTAGATAAAGTTTGATTAAATTTCTGTCTGATTTTTCTCCTGGCGCAACCTTTTAAAAATCTAATAATAATTTCATTTTTATGAAGAAAATAACAAAAATGCAATTTTTTATCGGTCAATCTTTATTTAATGACAAAAATTATTAATCAATTCTAGATTGGGACGTTTCAATTCTAGATTGGAATTATCTTCAGAGTATTTTATTTTTATGACAATATTTTTTCCTCTTCTTTCCTGACCATCCTGTAAATAGGAGATTTTTCTCTTTGATTTATTCTTTTAAATTTTAGTTAACTCTAATAATTTTTCTCCCTTTGAATACTCATCGCCCCCCGCTTATTTATCGCCCCCCCACTTGGGAGCAATCGCCCTAGGTTGGGAACCACTGTTATAGAGAGTACAGGGTCTCCAAATTCCCATTTGAGGAGGCTCAAACAATTTCCACATTGTAAGGAATTGGGTTTTATCTCTCTTTTTGAAAAATTATAGTAAATTAATTCTAGTAATAATATTCAAATGAAAAATCTGTCCACACACACATACATACACACAGACATACATACACACACACACACACACACACACAGACCAATTTGCGGGACCCACTTTTTTTGGACTCAGGGGACCTCAAAACATGTATATCCATCAAAATCTCGACATCGAATTTTTGACATGATCGCAATACTTTCTCTCTCTATATATTTCATATATAGGGTAAGAGAAAGTAAAAAGTAACATCAAGGTTACTATAGAATAAGGTTGTTCGCTCAGCTTCTCGGCCTCCCATTGGTTAATAAAATTAGGTCAGCTGGGAACAGGAAAATGCGCCGGATTTAAATTTTTAGCTTATACCAATGAAGAAAAATAATAATAAACATCATTATATTTTAATTTAAACTCACCATTTCATTATTTTTAAGTTGAATCCTCATACGAAAACTAATTTTCATATTTTTATTTGGGTTCTTACGGTAAGCTTCTGAATTTTTCATTTTCTCTCGAAGACATCCAGCATCGGCGAATGGCGGAGGTCCTCCATCTCGAATATGTTTTAATAATTTGTGGTTGTATTTCGGGAAACTCTTTTTATTAAATAATTATAAAAAATTTTTATCAAATTTTCTTTTTCTTGATAAATTATCAGGTCCGTGTACTTGGTTAAATATTTTTTTAAATAATTCATTTTTTTTTAACCCCTTCTTCTGACGATACCCGTAGTCCGTGGCGAGACATCCCAAATCCATCCCAGCGATGCACTGGAGGATTCTCCCATTAAAACTCCCTGTTCATTGACGTAACTAGAGAATTTGGCTGAGGGGGGCCATGGGACCATACATCCTCGCCTGGGGGGGGGGGGGGGCATAGGACCAGCAGCTATCCTCCTATTTGGCTGAAGGGGGGCCATGGGACCAGCATCCTCGCCTGGGGGGGGGGGGGGCATGGGACCAGCAGCTATCCTCCGGTGGGCCTGGAAAGCCCCATATTTTCTCAATTTTTCTTGGGGCAAGGAGCTTTCTGGGGGGGGGGGGGGCACGAGCCATCTGGGGGGCCAGGCCCCCCGGCACCCCCTAGTTACGCCCATGCTCCTGTTGGAGTTCCTATTCTTTCGGCGGGCTTTTCCACTTGCCAGGAGGCTGCGCCCCCTGGAACACCTTGCTCGCCGAATTTATTCTTGCTCACTGTTTGAAAATTTTTCAATCACTAGCCTTCGGGTCTCCTCTCTGATTTGGTTTTAAATTTCCCTATTTGACTCAACTTCCTTTTATTCTGCCCAATCAGCGCACTGATAGGCACATACACACTACTAACACAGGAAGTCAGCGGCTAGCACTTTATATAGTGTACTGATAATGATATTCGAGAACGAGGACCTTCATCCGCCTTCGCTGGATGTCTTCGAGAGAAAATAAAGCAGAAGCTCACCATCGGAAGGCAAAAATGTGGTATTCAACTGCCAAATAAAAATATGATGTTTTCATATGAGGATTCAACTTAAAAAATCTGGTGTGACTGTCGCACAGCACACAACTTTCTCTTACCTTCGGTAATCGAAAGTTGTGTTCTGTGCTTGTCACACCAGATTTTTCGTGTCGACATATATTTAGTTTCCGCCGATATATTAAAATTCAAGATGTAAAATTTATAAGTATGGGAAAATATTTATATTTTGTTACCATGGCAACCATTTCTCCTATCTTTTCTATGAAGCACAAGAGTAAAGTGTGCTTCAAACAATTTTGAGGGCAAAACGAGAATATACATTTGAAAGAGCATCTAAAAAATAATTGATTTTTGAATTTTAATCAAAATCGTTAGAGCGAATTTTGAGAAAATCGAAAAAAACTGAAAAAGTACATCAGTAAAGTACTAGTACTCTTTGGCCGATTTTGATTAAAAGCTTATTTTCCCGGTCCCGGGAGGTATTTAACTTAAATATAAAATTTCAACCTCCTAGCTCAATTCCTTCATGCTTAAAATTGAACACACACACACACACACACACACACACACACACACACACACACACACACACACACACACAGACCATGTCGCGAAACCAGTTTTTGGATTTAGGGGACCTCAAAACGTGAAGATCCATCAAAATCTCGACATCGAATTTTTGACATGAATCCAATACTTTCTCTCTATATATATATTACATATATACATAGGTAAGAGAAAGTAAAAATAATGAAATAGGGAGTTCAAATTAAAAGGTAATGATTTTATTATTAAGCCAGATTGACCGTCTAGGAACCTGTTTGACGATTGAGCCAATCATTGAAGGTGATTGATAGAAAGATAAAAATAAATAACTAAATTGGTGAAAAAATATTAATTTTCTAATAAATAATAAATTCTAAAGTTGTAATATAAACTTTATTTTTATTAAAAAGAATAATAATATAATTTAATTTAAATTAATATATTATTCATATTTTGATAGTTAAAAAGTATATATGGGCATTATGGATTATTTTTACTTTCTCTTACCTATGTATATATGTAATATATATAGAGAGAAAGTATTGGATTCATGTCAAAAATTCGATGTCGAGATTTTGATGGATATACACGTTTTTGAGGTCCCCTGAATCCAAAAAAGTGGTTTTCGCGACATGGTCTGTCTGTGTGTGTGTGGTGTGTCTGTCTGTGTTCAATTTTAAGCATGAAGGAATTGAGCTATGAGGCTGAAATTTTATATTTAAGTTAAACACCCTCCTGGACCGGAAAAATAAGCTTTTAATCAAAATCGGCCAAAGAGTACTAGTACTTTACTGATGTACTTTTCAGTTTTTTCGATTTTCTCAAAATTTGCTCCAACGATTTTTTTTAAATTCAAAAATCAATTATTTTTTAGATGCTCTTTAAAATGTATATTCTCATTTTGCGATTGAAATCTTCTGAAGACCACTTTACTCTTGTATTTCATAGGGAAGATAGGAGAAATGGTTGCCATGGTAACAAAATATAAATATTTTCCCATACTTATAAATTTTACATCTGAATTCAAAATGTTCCGTACTGTCGGGAACTAAATATATGTCGACACAAAAAAATCTGGTGTGATAAGCACAGAACACAACTTTCGATTACCGAAGGTAAGAGAAAGTTGTGTGTGCTGTGCGCCAGTCACACCAGATTTTTTGTAAAGATATTTTGAAAATTAAGAAATGGTAATACAAGAGTTTAAGTAGCCCCCTTTTTCTGTTTCCGGGTGACGTCATTGCGCAAGATAAACAAAAATTGCTGGACTTCTGCGCACGTGAGCGAACCCCCCTGAGTAACATCACATGAGACCTGAGGCCTTTAAAATCTCATTTCTCACTTAAAATTTGTGACGTTTTGGGCCAAACTTATTTATTTTATAAAAAATTAACTATGATTTATTAAAACTTCTAATTGTTTTAAGAATGAATAAATAACAAGTTTTTTATTTCATGTTTCTTTTCATACAAGAATTTAAAGATAGTTTGACCATTTTTACATGCTTAAAGCATTTGAATTTACATTCAAATGCTTTAAGCATAATTAAAATTGAGGATGATAGGACTATTAAAAATTTTTTCTTATTAGTTCTATTAATTTATTATGAATAATTTAAGGTAATTTTAACAATGAAAAGATTCGAAATAATACATTTCTAGTTTTATTCGAATGTAAAATTCATTTAGCCTCTTGTGGACAAAAACAAAGGGATTGCTTAGTTTAAAGAAAATTTTGAAAATTCTTAAAGTTCGAAGGCAATGGACCACGGGCTCAAATTTTGCAGACATTATTTTTTGATTTTTTTTTTAATGATACTTTGAGTGGGCCGGCGACCTAAGATAAAGGTAGTCCGCCCGCCGCGAAATTTGCCTCTCTGACTCAACTTACTTTTATTCTGGCCAATCAGCGTCCCAATATCCCTGTTGTGGATTTGGTCGTTTCCACTGCTGTCCACCAATGTAGTGTTCTGGGTCTCACCGCGTTGACCAATGTTGTGGTTCGTCGTCTTCCCAAATTCTGGGTTGCTGTTGTTGTTTATGTATTGCTGCCACCAGGGGATTTATACTTTCCCCAAAAGTATACTATATAGTTGATATGTAAAATTAGATTTATTTTCGGTGTAAGGTACAGTTGTTACAAGAAAAGATAAAGATTACGAATAAAATTAAGAATAAAAATTAAGAGTTGTTACATTGATTGCATTCAAAAGATATATTAAAGTATAAATGTGAGAAGTTACTTGTACGCATTCAAAAGGTATATTAAAGTATAAATGTGAGAAGTTACTTGTACGCATTCAAAAGGTATATTAACTCTTGCTCGCTCTCTGAGGGTTTATATAGCTCCCTTTTGTCACCTTGCGGCGACGATTTGAGTGGACTTTGTCCATTAGGAATCTGATGATTTTACAATTAATATATTAATTTTTCACATAATCTAGCAAGGGTTTCGGATTCCTGTCTCCTGGGTATCCGGTCATGATACTTGACACCGGACACACGCCTATGTAAAATGAAAGAAGAATTTATCTATTAAATTCCTTACTAGAGACGACACGTGTTCGTCAGGGCAAAGTCTAGTTTTTAATTCCCTTTTAATTGTGTAATAAATAATGATTTATTTTCCGATAAACAAAACTATTAATTAATAGTTCTTTTTAATTGCTTGAAATAGGACTCTTCTTTATATAAGGTAAATAGATTATGATTCATACTTGTCATTCCGAGAGAGAGAGAGAGAGAGCAAGTCAATGACTAATGTAATATAAAATATTTCTAATATTATTATTAAAATTTTTGTGTGTGTGAGTGAGGGTCCATAACAAACCTCCCCTCTTAGTCTGTTGTTAAAAACAAAGTTACAATTTTGTTTTTAACTCCTTAACTTAGTTACATATATTTGTTTTCTTATATCTACACTTTACTCTACTTTTAATTATTTTCACTTCACTTTCACTTCACTTTTAGTCCGTATAATTGGAGATGTTACATCACTCTAAAGGTAGATCCAGATTGACTTTTAAAATGTTTAATTAGGCGTTTTATATTTTTAAAGTATTCAGTAGGTCTTACCTAATAATAATATTAATGAAAAAAACTAACATTGATATAATCACTTAATAGTATGGTTAATAACATAATATAATATAATAATCTATTAAGATAACATGAAATTGCTATGATTAATAACGTGGTTGAATAACATAATATAATAATCTACTATCTATTTTAAAACATGATATTTCTATATTCTCTGCTTATATTAACAGTTTTGATAATTTTGTTTTTATTAGTTATTTCACATCCTTCTTTTAATCTTAAAATTCCTGAGTCTTTCAAAATTAAATTACTTGTTTCACTTCTGGCTTTAAATTTAAATTAACATTTTCCTGTCCTGCGGTAACTACAATCCACTCATTGACTTCCCTTAACTTTTGGAAATATGCTGATTTCAAATTGAAGATGTTTACGGAATTTTCACATAATTCTGCTAGCTTTCCTTTCTCAGGATTTGCCAAAAATTGACTTTCGCAGTTACCAGTCGTGTGAATTAAATTAAATTCTTTTTCCTGTTTGCATATGGTTCAATCTATTATTTATTTTCATTCTTTATTTCTAAAGGAAATTTAAATTCTTTTAATCTTGGTAATGCTAGTTTTAATTGAGTTATTAATTCATTTGGTATTATTAAAGTTAAGCATATTTTCCCCAATTTTATTTGCGTTAAACAAGCCAGTATTTCATTTATTTCTTCGTTTAAGTCTTGTAATATCAATGCAAAGACAGCTATATGTTCATTTAAATCCTCCTTAGCTAGATTTAATAAGTTAACCTTCTGTTGGTTGGTTTCAAATTCATTCAAATTTATTCTTATTTCCCTTGTTGAGTTTTCTAATATTCCTTCATTTTTTTCTAACTGTTTAATTTCCTTGGATAACCTATATAGGGATGAGTTGAATACCTGAATTTGTTTACCATTTAGTTCTATAATTTTTTCTTGGGAATCTTCTAACTGTTTGATTTGTTTTTGATATTGCTCTGCATCTGTTTCGTCCAGGGTACCAAATAATATTTTGGACAGTGACCCTATTGCATTTATTAGCCCTCTCTTTTGCCTATGTCCTATAAGTTGTTCTATTAAGGATTCTTTGCTTCGGATGTTCCCTATCAAAGTATCAACCATTACTTGTAAACCCTGACATTTAACCCCTTTAGTTGCTTCTTCTATTCTTCCACATAGTACTTTAGTCATAATAGCGTATTTGTGAACAGATTCAAATTTTCTGTATAGAAGTTTTAGGTCTAATTTCGTAATTAAGGTGTATTCACTTCTGAAGAATGTTACTTCCTTGTCGGTTTCAAAATAGATTCCTGGTTCATTTTCAAAATTTTTAAAACTTATTTCTTCTGTCTGTCCGCTCTTTGTATATTGTATCAGTGTCGCTACTATTAGAATAGTCAGTTTTCGTTGCATTTTGAGTCTGTAACAATAGAAAATTGTTTTCAGTTCTATTATTCTTTATTTCCGAACTTAATTTTTAATTCCTCTATGGCTTCGTCACGCCTATTTACTATGAACTCTTTTATTTCTTCCGAGTCCTCCTCATCTTTTAAGTATTCCCAAAATTGTATTTCTTCTTGTTGTGTAGATTCGGCTTAAAGCATCTGCATTAGTGTTTTCCTTTCCTGCTTTATACTCGATCTCGTAGTCATACTCTTCTAATTTCAATCTCCATTTCAACAATCGGCTTCCTGGATCTTTTACTTTAAATAACCAAGTCAATGGTCTATGATCTGTGACAATTTTAAATTTCGCTCCTAGTAGATATGGTCTGAAGTGTCTACATGCCCATACTATGGCTAACAGTTCTCTTTCTATTGTTGAGTATCTCATTTCTGCTTGATTCAGAGTTCTACTTGCATAAGAAATTGGCAAATCTTGTCCTACTGGACCTTGGCTGAGAATTGCTCCTATCCCATAACCGCTTGCATCTGTTGTTAGTACATAAGGTTTGTCTGTGTCTGGATATATAAGTACTGGAGGGTTGGTTAATCCTTCCTTTAATTTTTCAAAAGCTTCTTGTTGTTTATCACCCCATCTATATTCCTGATTCTTTTTCAATAAACTATTTAGTGGTTGTGCAATTTTCGAATAATTTTCAATAAATTTTCTGTAATAGTTCGCTAAACCCAAAAATGATCTTAACTCCTTTTGGTTCTTTGGTTTCGAATAATTTTGTATTACTTCTATTTTATTCGGGTCTGGCTTCAGACCGTTTTTAGAAATTACATGCCCTAAATAATTCACCTCTCGTCGTGGCATTCTGACAAACTCGTAATGACCCCAATCTGTAGAAAAAGCCGTCTTTTCTCTGTCTTCTTCCTTTACTTTTATCTGATGGTAACTTTGCTCTAAATCTATAGTGGTAAAGTACTTTGAGTTACCTAGAGAATCCAAAAGTTCATTAATGTTTGGTAAAGGAAATGCATCACCTTCTGTGACTTCATTTAGCATCCTGAAATCTACGACTACTCGATGCTTAGGCTTGCCGTCATCTGATTTCTTTGGTACTACTAGAATTGGAAAATTCCATGGAGATACCGATTCTTTGATTATTTCATTATCTATCCAATCGTTTATTTGTTTCTTCACAACTTCTTTGTGAGCTAATGGTAGTCTATATTGTTTCTGATGGATAGGTTGTTGTTCCCTTTGCGTAGGTATGTTATGTTCAGCTATCTGCCTATCCACTGCTGTTAAAGTGTCTCCTTTTAAATAGAAAACTTCACTATAATCCTCACAAATCTCTAAAATTTGTTCCTTCTCTTTCTTTATTTAAATGATCCAAATTCAAGGTTTCTCTTAATAATTTCAACCTATTTCTATCTTCTATCTTTTGCATCATTCTACATTGTGACAATAGCTCCTTTTCTTCCGAGTTCTCATATACTCGTTCAATTTTCATTATTGGTACTTCTATTTCCTTGTCCTCTTCATTGCTATTCACTATATTCACTAAACATTTGTTATTCACTGGACGTACATAGCAACTGCTCATATATATTCCTTCTGTTAGGGTGCACTTTTCTATTATTCCTTCTATATTAGAGTCGGTTTCTATCTCTATCCAATTAAAAGATCTTGATTTTAACTTCTTTTTATTTGGGGGGTTACTGCTGCTAAAGGATTTTTCCTAGGATTTTCTTTTTCCTCTATTTTCTCCTCTTCTAAAAATTTTTCCTCTAGTATTTCATTTCCTCGTTCCTCATTGTCATCTAAAAATTTTACTTTGTCCTTTTTATTTCCTCTTCCAATTTGGAATTTTTCTCCGAGAATTTCTAAACTTTTATCTTTATAATCAATTTTTGCCTCATATTTTTCTAAAAAGTCTACTCCTAATATTCCGTCAAACTGAACTGGAAAGTCATTTGGCACTAAATGAAATATGTGTTTTACTTGCTTATTTCCAATTTTAATTTTGGCTGTTAATTCAGCTAAGGTTTCATGTTCTTCCCCAAGACCTGTTACTTTAATTTTATTTCGCCAAACATCTGCTTCCTGGTTTAACGCTCCTTTCTTTACTAAACATATATCTGCCCCAGTGTCTAATAGTAATTCTAGAAACCCGTTCTCTGCTTGTTCCACCCTTATTATTACCTTTTGATCTTCCTTTTCTGGCCCTGACAACGAACCTATGCTTCTCGCACCTTCGCTGGGCCTTGGTCCGGTGCTTGGATGTTTAAATCTTCATTAATGTTCTTCACATTTCTGTTTGCATCTTCTTTTCTGCCATT